>CM073768.1:137104859-137250697 GCA_037158775.1 Hetaerina titia
GGGAAGGATGGGACGCGGAAGAATGGAAGAAGAGAAGAGAGAGAGAGATAGGGGAGGAATGAATGAAAGGAAGAACGGGAGGTGGGGAGGGCAGGACGGGAAGGGGAAGACGGGTTAGGAAGGAAGAGTGAGGGAAAGGGAACGAGGATGGGAAATCGGCATTTCCCGGGCAAATTTGTGACTTTAAGTCTCCGTTGTTACGGGGAATGGAGAACTTGATGGATAATGAAATTAAAAAAAGGCTAGCTGACGACTCGATGAAAAATGGAATTATTGAAAGACATTTTTGAGGGAGGTTGTGAAAGACCTAAAAATCCTTTGCCAAAAAAGTCTGCATTGACGAAAAGGGAAATAAAACAAATAGTAAACAAAAGAGGGAAATCGTTAAACAATATTAAAACGATTCAAATAAATCATTTGAAGAAATAACAAAAGTGCAAAATATAAGCACGCAAGTTTAAAATTCTTAGTAAAAAGCGTTCGCCCATTTAACAATAAATGTTAACAATACACGTAAAATGCTCTGAAAAATATTGCTATAACCTTAAGCAAATACGTGGATTTCTACGGATTTTGGGGGTCACCACCAACATGAAGAAGTGCATAAAAATAATAAGACTTTAATCTCATTTATGTAGACGCGTAAATAATCACGACACTAATACTTAACGTACCTACATGGCTTTTGGCGTACCCTAGCCAATTGGAATTCTCCTGACGACGGAATCCACACAGCCTTTGCCATTCTCGCCTTCAAGTACGTACCCTCATTGGATCCCAGAGCTCTTTCTTTAGGTGAGTGAATATGCTCCCCCTCGCCTCCTCTGCAATCAGCAGACCACCGAAACAACTCCAATTAACGCTTCCTCACTCCCATTCCACGCGGTGACAACATGACATGGAGTTCGCACTCCAGCTCCAATGAAATATCCGTGTCTTTCCAAAAATATTTGTCTCCCAAAAAATGTAAGCGAAAATAAATACACTAAATGGACTATTTGAATTATAAAATATATTATGCCACGTAATCAAAAAAGCAATAGTTTAAGTAATATTCCATTGCATTCAAAATAACATGTAATGGACACATAACTGCATTTGGACACGAGAGATTTAGGCCACAACTAAGGAAATAACAAATTTCATCAAAAATAAATAAATGCATTGCTCAAAAAAATGTCAATTATCTTAACAGGTTAAATATACAAGGAACGTAGCTACGGTCGTGAATCAATGTAAACAAAATACAGTCTTGGCATTTTTTTTGTTTACATATCTAAACAGGGTTGAAAAACCGTTTTAAATAGAATGTAAAAGCTTTAATGACATGATTATTTTAAAGCAAAATACCAATGTCTCCTTCAGCCGGTAACCAAAATTTTAATATCTGTAGAAATGTAATGCCAGTTTAATATTTTTCATTTATTCAGACAATATTTGAAAAGTCTTCGACCCAATATAAATAAATGAACGCTTGAATACGTTAAGTTTCAATTCGAAGATTTTTCACTATTGCAATTCAATGTACACTTACTTATTTCTACTATCTAGAATAGTAGCTTGTGAAATTACCCAAACCACCACAGAGTCCTTAATTTGTTTTTCGCGTTGAACCCCATACTTTTACATAGTTTGCATTGTGAATCGGGATTTTTTCTAAAATCCCGTCTTTGAAAGGAGAGAAGGGAATGCAATTTCGGCCTTTTTGGAATCACAATATTTTTTTTAACGTTCTACATGCAGTAAGTAAACGCCGATCCGGTATGACCGACACAAAGCACTACATTGCTTCATATTCGCGGACGCGAAAAGCGAAATTCGATGAACTTTAGCGAGCTTAGCCACAAATAGGATTTGAGACCTCAAAATTGCCGCTTTGGTCAGGACTACAGTCTATCCATTAACTTCTCATTATCATTTTTACCTAATATACTATTTCAGCTCCAGATTGAACGTAAAACTGACTAGGATTTGAATCCCCTCTTTTGCAATAAAGTGCTCCTGGGCCAAATTCATCTGGGAAACGCTGAATTTCAGACAAGTCGTCGAGAAAGGTAAGGAAGAGAGACAGAGAGAGAGAGAGAGAGATGTGGGGGGGAGGGATGGAGGCGTGGGTGAATGAGAGAGCTGGATTCTTCAAAATGAGAAAATGGCGGCGGGAAAAGGAAGAAAAAATCACGGGAAGGGATGGAGGAGAGAGAGGGAGAAGAGGAGTGTTTGAACAGGCAGGGGGGAGTGGAAGGCGTATGGAACGAGGAGGAGGGTGACAAAGGGGTCTATCATTGTTCAACGTTGTGAATTCACTCGAACGGAGTGAGAAGGGGGAGACGAGGCTCTTCACTTACATTAGAGTGGTGGTTCCGTATGCATTTCCGTCCTTTGGTAGCAAGAATGATCGCCATCGTAATCGCCATTGTCAACTGTGATGCTATGGAATAAGATACGAAGATAAATCGACAGATAGAGAAGAATTGCTTGTTTTTTCACCACAAAAAAACCCCAGAGGAGGGTTAAACACGCAATCCTACTGGGTGTCCTTTTGTTTTCCGCCAATCTAATCAACTAGTTTGGTCATATATCCTAGAATAGGTTTATCGCAGGTTTCCACTCCATTAGCGTAGTCCTTGAAAACTTTACTTCCCCATTTATTGAAGATACTTGCTGTCCAATAGATTGTCGACCAATAGCACAAACGCATGAATTACAGGAAAGAAACAGAAAAAATGACGGGAAAAAACTTCATTATTTTAATTAACCACGCCATTATCCCATATTCAAGATACAATTTTAAGAAATTCACTCGATGCTCATCCACAGCATAGCTGTAGAAAGCGATAATTCAGATTCTATAAGACGAATACACGGATAAACCAACCAAAAATTTATCTTTTGCAACACCTGTGAGTATTAATTATAAAAAAGTGTACTTTGAAATTATCTTCAGTTGTACTTCTTTCGTTTATGCGCACATTGAAGGTTTCCGTAATTACTCTTAAAAGTACAAGATGTATGATGTACGAGGTCTATCATTGTTCTCGTAGAAGTGTCACACCCTATCTAGCAATCGTTATACTTGTGGTATCAGTTTAGATGACTTAAAACAAGAAGTTGTGAAATTTAATTTATGGAAAAATTCCGCAGCGGTCCAATTTAGAGGCATTTATGCAATATAAAATCCATCCATTTGACTTTCCAATGCCATGTATAACGGGATGTTCTGCTGTGCCAAATGTGTCTAGCATGTCATAGTTCCTTCAACCACTCAAAGTGCTAAAATTTTCCTTAAAAAGATGGTTATTTTCAGAATTTGGATGTAGTCATATTATGTTAATTCTCATTTATGTAAAATGCATATGTAGTTTTGAAAAAGTGGAATACAAAGGCAATAGGAGTGGCGCTGGAAATTTGCCTTTAAAAACAGCATTAAAACGGGGTCCGGGCTGGTGGGCTCTTTAGGTTTCGAATTAACTGCGACCTGGAGAAGATATTTTTAATGCGATATTCACTGGAATGCTATCTAAACTTGATAGTTAACGGGAAATATTAGAAGAAAATGAATGTTTTAACCCAACTCGTATGAATAAGTAAAACAGCCGAAATAACTTTCCTTAAACATTTGGCATCGCGTGAACGTTATAGATTTATCACTAGTATATAATGCAAGTTAGTACTTCAAAGAGTATTTTCTGAAACTACGGTTATTACTAAAGAACTTATTTAAGAAAGATTGGAAGAGAGTGCTCCAAACAATCCCAGCGACTAAAACTTGACAATATTGAAACTGTTTTATCAGAGTGTTTACCAAGTGGCAATTTAAAACTGATTCGCGTAATTGAAGAAACGGTTTTTCATTTAGAAAAAAGATGCAATAGAAAATATTTCACTCAGCTTCAGTTGAATGCCAAAAATGACTGAATATTATTTCGAAATCTTCTTCGATTTTATGGAATTGTGAAGAAATAATGAAAAGAGGTTGTGTTAGGAAGTGTGATGGAAAAGGAGAAATAATAGCCATATGCGTAGGTGAAGACCCTTTTTTTAATGCGATAGTGATTTCAGAAATATATATATATATACATAATATATATATATACATAATATATATATACACATTATATATATATGTATATATATATATAAACAAACGGATACAAAATATTCAACATACAGAAACATAATGAAAGGACATTCACAGTATGTATTGACTTTTCGACGGCTCGATGATGATGATGATGACGACGGTCGTCATCATCATCGAGCCGTCGAAACGTCAATGAATACTGTGAGTGTCCTTTCTTTATGTTTCTGTGTGTTGAATATTTCGTATCCCTGTGTTTGTGTGCTTGTGCGTCGCCGGAGAGCAAACCCAACCCAATCCAGCACCATACTCAACATTAAGTCCCTCTTCATCTCTGTGTACTTCTTTCCTCCCTTCATCCCGTCCAACATCCCTATCCTGTTCCTGCCCTTTCCTCGTTTACCTAACATTCTCCCCTCTATTACCTTCTTCAACATTCCACTACCGCTCAATACGCCTTTCATCCATTTTTCCTGCCTCCATAGGATTTCTCTCAACAAACCCCTCTCCTCACCCACCATTTCCAGTACTTCCTCATTTGTTTTCCTTTCGGTCCATTTCACCTTCTCCATTCTTCTCAACACCCATGTTTCAAAAGCCTCCAATCTACGTCTATCCTCCTCCTTCAGCGACCATGTTTCCGCGCCGTGCATAGCTACGCTCCATATCAAAGTTTCTACCAGTCTTGTCTTAACCTCCCTACTCAACGTCCCCGTCATCAACTCCCTCCTCCTCGAGAAAGCCTCCTTGCCTAGCGCAATTCTTCTCCTTACATCCCTACTACTTTGACCGTATGGGTCCAAAACACTTCCGAGATACTATATGTAAACTGTTCTACCTGCTCTATATTTCGCCTCCTATTTTAATGTTTAGCTTAGCCTTTTTCTTTCTGGAAAATCGCATAACCTTTGTTTTATTAATATTGACTCCCATATCTATCGCACTGAACCTCCAATTCTCTAAGCAATGCTTGCAAACCCTTGGCGGACTGAGCAACTATTGCTTGGTCATCAGCAACCGTAACCGATTTTACGAACTCTCCTCCGACTTTCATTCCTACCTCCAGTTCTTCCTATGCCTCTTTAATCATTTCCTCCACATATACGTTGAACAGCACCGGTGACAATGGGCAACCCTGCCTCACACCTCTTCCTAACACTGCCCATCCGGACTCTCCGTTCCCCACTCGCACCTGAGAAGTCTGAGACATGTACAGGTTGCGGATCAGTCTCCTGTCCCTCCAACCCATTCCTATTTTCTGCAATACACGCATTAATTTTTCCCAATTCACTCTATCAAACGCTTTTTCGAAATCTACGAAACAGGCAAAAACGTCCTGATTGTATTCTATATTCCTCTCGACTAGTGATCTCATTACTGCAATGGCATCACGCATTTCTCTCCCCTTTCTAAACCCAAACTGATCATCCCCTAAGTAATCATTGGCCTAACTTTCTATCCTTTTGTTGATGATCCTGAGAGTAACTTTAGCTGCGTGGGAAATCTAACTTATTTTTCTGTAGTCCTCACATAATGTAGCCTTTATCTTTTTCGGAATAGGAACTAACACTGAACTCACAAAGCCTTACGGTCAGATTCCATGCTCAGAGATACTACGAATCAGTCCATTAAGGGCTTTCTTCCCACATTTTCCTAAACATTTCAACTGTTCTAAAGAAAAGTTGTCCACCACCATGGCCTTATTTGCTTTCATCTCATTTGATGCCCTTTCTATTTCATCGTCCAGGACACCTGAACCTAAGGTATCTTCATCTACGTCACGTATACCTTTTCTATGTCTAACCTTATCGGTCTAAGCTCTTTACCATACAGTTCTTCTATATATTCCTTCCATCTCTCTTGGATCTTTTCTATTTCAATAATTATCTTATCCAACTTATCTCTAACTGTTAACACAGATATTCCCTCTTTACTTCCCGTTAGTACTTTAATGCTGTTGTATAATGCAACAGTTTTACGACGCGTATTCTTAAAGTAAGTACCGTTTGCTTATATTTAATTATTGGCGCTTCAGAACACAGTTTTGCTCCTGTAGCGCCATCTACTGATTCATTAAGAAGCTATAGCAGCATTTGTTTTGTTTCAGAAGTCGTTTGCTTGTCCGTGCATGAAATTTCATATATTCGGGAATTATGCCTAGTTAATAAACCTAGAGTTATGAGTGAAGGAAAGGTTAGACAATGGTGCTGTAATTTTTAAAATGGACGAACAAATGTCCATGACGAAGAGCGAAGTGTCAGGCCCAGTATTCTGACCGATGAAATTGTTTCGCAAGTGGAACAAAAACTGCGATGTGATCGTCGATTGACAATTAATGGCCTGGCTGAACAATTTCCTCAACTTGGACGAATTACTGTCTACAATATTGTTACGGAAAACCTCGGATACCACACATTGCGTGCAAGGTGGGTACCGAAAATGCTCACCGACCACCGCACTTCCTCTTCTTGCACTTGAAACAGTGGTTCAGTGGACAACGTTCCGAAACCGAAGGGGAGCTCAAGAATGGCGTTGTCGATTGGTTCAACCCTCAGGCGGCGAGTTTCTATGCAGAGGGGTTAAAGAAGCTGGTGCAGCGGTACGAAAAATGCTTAGAAGTGAACGGCGATTATGTAGAAAGTGAAGTAGGTTTGTAGCTAACTAAAAGTGCCAATAAAATGTGTTTCATATGAGTATATTTTTTCCTGTGACCAAACGGGTTTTACTTTATGAACACGCCTCGTACATTTCATCTGCAAACTTTCCATATTTTTACCCTGCGTCTTCCACCACACTACTTTTTCTTTATTCATTACCGATTCCCACTTACTAATTAACTCTTTGTACTTCCTTCTGCCTAACTCTGTGTTAATATCCTTTCAATTCCTTCTGTCATTCATCTTTGTAATCATCTTTGTAATCTCTCATCCGTAATCCATGGTTTCCTTGTCTTTTTCCAGTTAACGGTTCCTATAATGTCTTTTGCAGCTTTCCATATCCTTTTTTGATATATTCCCATTTTTTTTCGACAGTATTCAGCTCTTTACAGTCAGCCATGATATTCTCTACAGCGTGCTGATACTCCTTCCTTGTCAATCTATTTAATGCTTCTACATTCCATTTCCTAACCCGCCGCCCTTGCCTTATCTTTTTGAAACGGACGCTCCATTTCATAACAACTAAATGGTGGTCTGAGTCCTCATCCGCTCCCGGGAAACTGTGCGAATTTATCACACTGTTCCTAAACCTGTGCCTAATAATAATATAATCTAACTGATACCTTTCTGAGTCACCTGGCATTTTCCATGTATACCTACACCTTTTGTGTTGCCTAAATCATGTATTGCTGATTTCTACCGCTACTATATACATACCATATACCGCTATATATATATATATATATATATATATATATATATATATATATTCATTCACACATAGAAATAGATTTAAGGAAAGGGGATAGGGAAACACATAGAAGACAAACACAGGACATGTGGGGAAGGTGGAAGGTCCGGTGTTCAAGTCCCGGTTAAGGAAATATTTTTTCATTTGTGATCTGCTCAAATCCGCCTTCCCCACATGTCCTGTGTTTGTCTTTTATGTGTTTTCTATCCCCTATCCTTATATCTATATCTTTGTGTGAATGAATATTTGTTCGCCGTATGGCGGGATTACGAATTTGAATGTACACACACATTATATGTGTATATATATGTATATATATATATATATTTATATATGCGGGTCGCGGTGGTCTAGTGGGTAGCGCGTTGGACTACTGACCGGAGGGTCCCGGGTTCGATTCCCGGGCAAGGCACTCTGGGCACCTGCAGCTCCACCGAAGCTAGTTGATTTTACGGGTACCAGATCTTCGTGGGAAACCATAACCGGCACAGGGAAAGGAACTGGCTTCCTTACCCTGATGTGTGAAATTTCACACTCCGTCGGGCTTGGTACATGGGTGAGCTCTACCATCACTTACTAAACCGACCTTCGGGTTGATTACTGTGTTTTATTTTATTATATATATATATATATATATATATGTGTGTGTGTGTGTGTGTTTTTGTCAATTTTTTTTATTTTTACTATGTTTGTATGCAAATGTCCATCAAGAATAAAGGTGCTATCCGTACGATATACAGGTATATATTAATATATAAGGTTGGGGAAAAAGAAGTCCAGTATTTGCTCGGTAAATGGCTGTAGTGATCGATATCTCGTAAAGAATCGATCAAACAATTTCAATTTTATATTCGTTGTCAAGGTGATATTTCAAACCAAAAAAATTCTTAGCAATTTTTTGTTTGTTTCGTTCAGTTGTGAGTTACAGGGAGCTAACAATGGTAGTGCGCAAAGAGAAAATTCGGTACATTTGACATTTTTTCTTTGATAAAGGCGAAAATGCAGCCCAGGCCGCTGAAATTGTGAATAGTGTTTATGGTGCCGATACTACAGCAGCTAATTACGTGCAATTTTGGTTTCGTGGATTCCGTTCAGGCATTTTTGATGTTAAAGATGCACCTCGCACAGGCAGGCCCGTCGTCGAAAATGTCGATGAAATCCCAGACATAATCGAAGTTGACCGGCATGTTAGTAGTCGTAGCGTCCCATAGGAGCTAAAAATCGACCATAAAACAATTTTAAACCATTTTCACAAAGCTGGATTTGGAAAGAAGCTCGATATTTGGGTGCCACACTAATTAACACCAAGAAACATGATGAATCGAATTTCCATCTGCGAAGCCTTGGCCAAACGGAATGAGCTCGACCCATTTCTTAAACGGATGTTGATTGGGGATGAGAAATGGATCACATGCGACAATATTGTGCGAAAACGGTCGTGGTCAAAGCGTGATGAAGCAGCTCAAACGGTGACCAAACCAGGACTAACAGCCAGGAAGGTTCTACTGTGTATTTGGTGGAACTTCAAAGGAATCATTTATTACGAGTTGCTTCCGTATGGCCAAACACTAAATTCAGATCTCTACTGTCAACAGCTGGACCGTTTGAAGCGAGCGATTGACGAGAAACAGCCAAGGTTGGCCAACAGAAGAGTTGTTATGTTTCAGCAGGACAACGCAAGGCTACACACGACTGTAGTGACTCGTCAGAAACTCCGGGAGTTTGGTTGGGAGGTTTTAATGCATCCATCATATAGTCGGGACCTCGCACCAAGCGATTACCACCTTTTTCTTGTATTGAAAAAATTCTTTAGCGTTAAAAAATTGCGATCAAGAGAAGATTGTGAAAATAGATTACTAGAGTTTTTCGCTAATAAGGACCATTACTTCTATGAGAGATGCACTATGAAGCTACATTTAAAATGGCAACAAATCATACAACAAAACGGTGAATATTTTATCCAAATCGAACAATCCGAAACATCTTAAATAAAATTTCAAGAAACTGCGGGAGATGCCGCAACAGTAACTTTAACGGAGTCATCCGTTACGTGTGGATTACAATGCAACAATTTCAGAGAGTAAAAATCATTCGCCTTGACCGGGATTCGAAGCAGGATCCCTCGATATCCGGCCGAGTGCTTTAGCCAGTTTTAAACTCTGAAATTTTGGGGGCTTTAAAGCAACAAGATGTTGTGACGAAATACCGTACATACAATGTCACATGTTTTATTCTCTGTATTTGTTTCATTGTAATCTTAAATAAAGTTTTGAATTTCACGCAAAAATAATGGATTTCTTTTTCCCCGACCTAATATAATACATACATATATATGTCCATATATATTTTCACATTCAAACACGAAATCCCGCCATACGGCGAACAAATATTCATTCACATTGAAATAGATATAAGGAAAGGGGAAAGGAACACACATAAAGGACGAACACAGGCGCCGTATGGCGGGATTTCGTGTTTGAATGTGTATTTGGACAATGTGGCTCGTCTCTTCTTCTGGCCATGCGTGCCATGTTCCTATCCTTTATGTTGTTGTATGCTTGCTAACCTACTGTCCTCTCTTCTTCTTCTTGTGTTTGTCTATTTCTCCTTTGGTGAGTGTAACAGCTCCCTAACGCCATCTCTTGGCCAATGAATCGGTGCACTTTGGCGCTTTATAGGATCGCAGATTTCAGTGTAAGGAACATTTTCTCGCATGCCGTCGAATAGACGTCTTGCATCTGATTCTTGGCTGCGGCGAAAAACTCAGAGAATGGAAAGCCCTGAAAAAGATATATAAATCCTGGGACGTGTTCGGCGGTGGTGCCATTACAGACATAAATCTGATCACCCTGAATTTTTGGCTCTTTCCGAGCTTCAAAACTCTAATTATGACTACTTTAATCTTGGAGTTCATACAATTAAGAATAGCGAAAAAAATTCCGCAAAAGGTATGCAAGCATTGGTGGAGCGGATGTGTCTGCCGCCGGTGCAGGACACACTTTGCCAGTGGTTGAAGAGTTGCTTCACAGAATGTGTTTCAAACTAATCGATAACCTCACCATATATAATGTATATCTTGTGAACTATGCCTCATTATTTTCTTCAACAGTATTGCATATGGTCAAAAATTGTATCTGCAGATTTATGAAGATATGTATTATTGTATGTGTTTATATGTTTTTATGTTTATGTGTATATATATGTATGAATATATTTATACATACATTTATATGGGAAAAAATATTCTGTGACCAAAATCTATCAGCTGATATTATGCCCAATGTAAACACTTGCTGTGTAACGCATGAACTGGACCGAATAAAAAATTAATTGAATCATAGCTCAGATGGTTAGAGCATCCGCCCGGCAAGTAGAGAGATCCGGAGTTCAAGTCTCGGTCGAGGAAAATATTTTTACATTAGTGGTCTGCTTGATTCCGCCTTAACCATCTCTCCTGTGTTCGTTCTTTATGTGTGTTCCTTTCCCCTTTCATCTATTTGTGTACATAAATATATGTATGTTGTGTGTGTATTTATATTTCTATATAAACCATAAACACAGTAATCAACGCGAAGGTCGGTTTAGTAGGTGATGGTAGGGCTCATCCATGTACTAAGCCCGACGGCGGGTGAATATTCACACATCATGGTAAGGGGGCCAGTTCCTTTCCCTGTGCTGGTTATGGTTTCCCAGGAAGATCTGGTACCCGAAAAATCAACTAGCTTGGGTGGAGCTGCAGGTGCCCAAAGTGCCTTGCCCGGGAATCGAACCCGGGACCCTCCGGCCAGTAGACCACCGCGACCCGCATATTTCTATAAATAAATATTAAAAATATATATTTATAAATATACATATACATCAATTTTATATGATTTAAATATCTTTACTATATCATTAGGGATAACAAATACTTTTCGAAAATGAAGATATTCAAAGGAAGTTACAAAATCATTTATGTTCAACTTTCGACGAAGACGTCTTTAGTGAAATTACTATCGTTGGAGCTGAACGGCATGGAGATGATTGCAAAGACGCCCAGTGAATCTGATCGAATGGCGCGCTCAGCTGATTTGAACCACTGGTAGAGATGACGGTAGTGCCATACGGAAGAGGATGCCCCGTCATATTAACGCCTGCGCGGCAAGAGAGTTATTGAGGATGACCGGCGCGATTAAGAGGGTGGAGGGGCAGGTCTTGAATTGGAAGAAGGGCGCGGCGGTGGGAGGAGGCGGTCGAGATTCGGTGGAGGGTGGTGGTGGCAAGGTGTAGGGGCGCTGACGGGGATGTGTGCGGCGTCGGGCACCGCGGCGGCGGCACACCGACCCCTGGGAAGCGGGGCCGGAGGGTTGTCCAGGCAACGGGGGTGGTCCCAATCGGCTCGATATCGGGTGGCAAGAGTGGAGAGGGAAAGAAGGGCTCACTCCCCCTTCCGCCGCGCGGATTTCTAAGGAAGACTTCGCCCTCCTTTTCACCAGAATCCTTTCCTAGAGAGACCCTCGTCGGGCCGATGCATCCGATGGCTGTCACCCAGGCGGCCCCTTCGCGCCTCCCGCGTCGACTGATGGCGGTCTTCGCTGGTGCGACCGACCGACGAGTGCCAATAGGACGATCTCGAGACGATCCCTTCCCGCCTCGAACCCCCCTCGTCCCTATCCTGCCAACCCCCACGGAAAAGTCCCGTGTATTGATTTTTTTAGGTTAATCTCTCGACTATTGAAATTCCACTCGTTTTTCCCAAGTGGTTCAACTTTTCCATTTCCATTACTTCGCTGGCAACCGCAGGTGGTAGTGAATGCATGGATATCACATTCACGTAAAAAGGAATGGAGGAATATGATACTTTTACACCTTTCACTCCAATCCCTTTCAAGGTAATTAGAAGAATAGCAGTAACATTGATATGAGGCACAATTAGGAAAATTTAAAAAAATAGGTCTAGCCAACTAAGCAACAGGCAGGTAGATAGTCTGATTTAATAGATGTAAAAAATTAGGAAACTAATTAAAGTAAAAGAGAGATAGATCGAACACTGCATACTTGTATTGGGGAGATATTTGGATAACGGTCCTCGAGCAATCAAGGACCAGCCTAAGAGATATATTTGGTCAGGCTACTGAGAACAGTGGCAGAGAACTCTCTCATGGCAATCGCGAGGACATTTTATACTAAACTACAACAACACCGTACACCTCAAGGCACTGCAGGGGTATGAGGTGGGGTCTGTTGAGGCACCAGCCAATCATGAATTACATAGCATTAACTTATGTAAAAATATGAACACTGAGTTGCACACACACTTTACACGTGCACTATCACGAACCAGGTCCCTCTCAGGTAGCCTGCGAAAGAGTATCATAGGCTCTTAAATTAGAGAGATAAATCAACCCGAGGGGATTCGTCGGTGGAAGGGACGAGATGAAACTCTATAATCATTATAACTGATACGGACGTATCTGGCTAAATCCTCTATCGAAACGTGACCGCAAGAACATGGGATAATGTGGAATTAACCCCTTTGAAATAATGCAACATATTACAACTCTGAATCCAACCAGCCCGCCATTTTAAGTCCCGGAACTTATTGAACGGGATATTATTTTGGGTTTGGCAAGATATAATTTACATCCGCTACCTTCAAAAGGGAAAATCGCGGCAGAAAAAATAGCGACTTTTACATTTTAGTTATTGGGGCTTTTAAAGGACAAAATCGCAAAAACACGACCGCTCATTAAGGAGAAAAAAATCATCTTTCATCCAGAATGTGCACCGTGCCGCAAGTCAATGGAATCAATGGCCAAATCGAACGAGTTGGGTTTCAATCTGCTTCCCCACCACCCACCATATTTACTCACCAGATCTAGTAGTCCCCAGCGACTACTGGCTGTTTGCTGATCTCAAAAAGATGCTCCAGGGAAAAAGACTTTGTTCAAATGAGGAGGAAATCATGGCTGATCAACCGAAGTTTATATTTTGAGGACAAGGACAAATCGTTTTACAAGCATGGTATCGAAAAGTTGGAAAAGCGTTGGAATGATTTTACGCTCTTGAAGGTGATTTTTGATGAATGTGATATGTTGATTGAATAAAAATTAATTTTTGCGACACAAATGTTGTTTTCTTAGTTAGTCCCGGGACTTATTGAATGATGGGTTATCCCTTCTAAATGCACCGAACGCCTGTTCTCTCTCTCTCTCTCTCCTTCTCGTGGCCTCCTCGCGAATAATTGGGCGGCGGAGGGAGTGAGGAGGGGGAGGGGCGGGAGAGAAGCCTACGGAGGAAGGAAGCGAGGCGTTCGAAGAAGGAGGAGAGATAGGGGAGGGAGAGAGGGTCTTACACCGTAGAGCACGCGCACGCAGCACCTGCCGTGATGGGAGGCGTGTCTCTCGATTGGCGGGCGTGCTCGCGCGCGCGCCCCCATCCGTGGCAAATCGGGGGCAGATAACGGGAAGAAGAGCGCTCGCGCGGGGCGCTCCCTAAGTGCCCCTTTCCCTTCCTCCCTTCGCGCGCACACGCCGCCGCCGCTTGCGCCATGGACAAACGGAGGGGGTAGAGGGCTATCGGGGGGGGGGGGGGGGGTGAAAGAGAGGTTTGGCGGCTTTCGAAGCGATTGTCGCTAGGTGGGGGGGAGGAAGGAAGGTGATTCACTCCCTCGGAGGGGAGAAAGGGGGGGGGGGAAGGAGGGAGATAAGCGCCCACGAAGTAAGATCGGAGCAGCAACAATACGGGGTAACAACGAAGAGCGTCACCCCTCTAAATGGGGTTCAAAAGCCCGGTTCCAACACGATAATACGAACGCGCGGGCATTTTCCCGATTTGACCATTCCATCCCTTCTAAGGGCGCTTATAAATAGTGAATCCGCCGCCAAAATACCAGTCTCCAGGGTTGGTTGGTGGTGCTCTAAAAGTGAAGTTCGAGGCCCTCATTTGTGCTCCAAAATCGAGCAAACTACAAGTGGGATTGCTACGATCTCCTAAGCTACTTAAATTTATTGATGCAACGTTCTTATAGCCGCACGGAAAGGAAAGACAAAAAAATTAAATTTGATTTAAGATTCGGTTGATTTAAAAATTTACCGTAATTTTGGGAGCCATTGCTGAAATCTTCACATACTTCACACTGTTGTTTTGAGGAGAGTGGTTTGAAAAAGTATAGGTTACGATTCCGCGTATATGTTTTTATGGAGAGCCAAGTACGTAATGCAAATCAACTAAATTAATTAAGTTTGATGATACTTTAAATATATATAATGATGTAATCATCAGCATAGTATTGATACCTCATTTTCATAACATATCCTAAATAGAAAAAGTTGCACACAGCAGTCTTTATTTATAATTAGCCCACACACACCAGAAATGTAGCGCACACATGTTCGACCTTGCTGTATGCAGGGACTTGTGGGATCAATTCGCCCTCCTGCCCAGGGTCTCTTTTGTCTTCTCTAAACTAATGCTAAAGGCACTATCAGCATGAGCGATGACGCATTAAGGTGAGAGAAATTGGAGCAAGGGAAATCTTTCACGTATCTTGGAAAGACAACTCAGAAGGGATAAATAGTTGCGACGGGTAACAAACAAAGAATATCTCAAGCTTAGAAGGAGATAGTAAAAAGAGGTAATTGATATACTTAAAGAAGATTCGGTATGATTCGGTGGTTAATGTACTGGATTCTATCCCGGGGGTCTCGGTTTCGGACAGTACTTTGCAGTGGTATCCTGCGTTCCTGAATGCTAAAAGGAGAGCACTTCAATTGGGAAACGCCTTCGGACGGATGAGACGGTAAACTGAGGACCCCCTAGCGCCAATGATTAAAATTAAGCGAATAACGACGCCGAGTTTCTCTCCACCCTTCCTCCAGTCCATGGATATCCTACCCCTACCAAATTACCCAAATCCCTCCAAAATGGTGAAAATGACCTCAGTTGCCGCTGGTGCCCCCATTAGAGTTAATACTACTAAAAAAGAAGATACAATTACAAGTGAAGAAACGTTAGTTAAAAGCTCTCGCGTGGGGTATGGCAGTCAATGGATCAGTGAGATGAACTTATTGCTTTGAATTGATTAAATCTGACCAAGGAGAATAGGGAGACGTCAAAATTGGTGCTGAAGTCAAAGGCTAAAGATCAAAAAGAAAGACAATTGAAGCAATACAAATAAAAAGTTAATATGAAACACAGTAAAAGAAAGAAGGAGCAGGTGAATTGGACACACACCTAGAGCGACGAATGGGTTAGACAAATGGACGAATGAGTAAGGTCAAATGAAGAGGAATACAAGACCGAAGAGCATTAATGGTGATGGGTGGGAACCCAGAGGGCCCCGGTTCAAATCGCGGCGGCAGGTATATTTCAGTGGTATCCCGATCCCTACTTTAGGCGCTTTGTGGAGAGCAGTTGAGTGAGTACGCCGTCCGTCGAATGGGGAGTTAAACTATTTGACCTCTTGGAGTAGGCTAATGCCGACCCCGGGTTTCTCTCCACCCTTCATCCTTTCCCGTCCATCACTAATGGCGCAAATTACCTCATCTGACGGTCGTCTCTTCTAAATACTACTACCAGCTGTAATGGAGTAAGATAATAAGCATTCGATTGTGAAGAAGGGGGGGCAGTAGTTAACAAATATTTTCATTGAAATACTAACGACAATATTCTCTATAGGCCCTGTCCCTGAGTCCTGTCTCTTACCTCGCAGCCTCCAGAATATGGATTCGTACGTCCTGCCCATTCGTCCATCAACATATCCCATCCTCGTGCTTCATCCCAGAATATTCTTGTGCTTCATCCCATGCCGCTACACTCAGCCCGACCTGCTCTCCACTTCCTGCGCAGTCCTTTTTACACCCTGTTTTTTTCTTCTTTCAGCATGAGTCTCAGGGTAGTATTTTCAGGTTTCTACTGATCCTTCACGACATTCTGAAATTCATTAACAAACTTAAATTCCTGTACTTTTTCACCCAGTATAATAATAGTAAGAGTATGTATGTACAAAATGTATTTACAAAAAAAATATCTAGGTGATAGTCTAGTGTTATTTTTTATTAGATTGTTTCCAAGCCAAAGAAAGTAGTTCTTCAAAATATGAAAGAGTATTGCTATTTTATGGAGCCCTTATGTTAATATTTGTGCCTACATAACATAGCTCATTTTATACATTCGAATAGTTAAAAAATTGGTCTTCTCTTCAAATCTTCTCAGCTCTGAAATTTAAAAGCAATGAGTTGGCATTCATAAGTACTATAATAATACCTACCACTCAATTTGATGAACAATTATCCGAAGTAAAATTTGTAAATTTCATGATACGCGGTGTGCTGAAGACATTTGAAGGGATTAATTAGGAAGTATATATACAATGATAAGGAACAATAAAGAGTTTAATTTCATTAAATAATATCGCTAAGGAACCCTGTCTAATCTGACTTTCGCGAACCTTCGAAAAAATCGTATTCCAAGGCATGTGCCTAACCTTCAAAATTCTCCCATTGGTGCAGGAGTTCTCAAATATAGTTAGTGCAACTTTTGCTTGCTCAAAATATAACTTACATAAATAGGATTGAATGTTAAAGCCACTATGTAAACTTAAATTTTCCATAAAAATAGACACCAATTAATAGGAAATGATATTCGAGGAATTTCGCTGGTTGTTTTTCTTTCAGTAAAATCAGAAATATATATACTATATATATACATAGAGAATATATTTAAATATAAGTGGGTCGCGGTGGTCTAGTGGGTAGAGCGTTGGACTACTGACCGGAAGGTCCCGGGTTCGATTCCCGGGCAAGGTACTTTGGGCACCTGCAGCTCCACCCAAGCTAATTGATTTTTCGGGTACCAGATCTTCCTGGGAGACCATAACCGGCACAGGGAAAGGAACTGGCCCCCCTACCCTGATGTGTGATTATTCACACGCCGTCGGGCTTGGTACATGGGTGAGCTCTACCATCACCGACCTTCGGGTTGATTACTGTGTTTATTATGTATATATATGTATACTTTGACAGCAACACAATATAAGAACACAAAACAGGAACACTTACACATTATTTCTTAATAATTTCGACGGAATTGAGCTCCGTCTTCATCAGAAGATTAGCTAGGACTGGATATATATATCTACTTATAAATATTTTACTGGATATATATATATGTATATATTTCCAGTAAAATCAGAAATATAGATGAGTTGAAATTCGTGGAATTTTACCTCATCATCTAAAATTCCAAGCAACAATGAAGGGGTAAACACTCAAACACTTTATGACGCCACTAGCTGCTCACACACCAAATAGAGTTGCATATACTGAGTACCATTATTAATCTGCAGATGTTCACAAAATTATTTTACTTCCCTTAGAACTTTACTGCCTTGCAAGACTCAAAAAAGACTTCGACAAAAGCATTGACTGGGGAACAAAATGTAGGCATCCGAATAGTAGGTTTAACAAATGAAGCTGTACTCTTCAGTTTTGCTATTATAAAGAGTAAGAAGAAGCCTAAGTGGTCTAGTGAGCAGTGCGGTAAGCTCTGATCAGGTGGCCCGGGTGTGATTCTGGTGACATGACAGGACATCCTCGGTTTCACTCTAATCGCGTCATTTTTAGGGTACCAGGTCTTTTGGGGGAACTTCTGGCAGAACAGGGAAAGGGAATTGCTCACTCTAATGTTTAGGCGTGATTATTTTTAAGCCATATATAAGGTTAAATCTACCCACACATATAAAAGCCAGTCTTCAGGGCGATTACTGTGCATGGTTCAATGGTTGACTTGCTTCAGGAGTCCAAATACTTCCGGTGTTCAAAATTGCTGTTCATGTCAATAGCCATAGCTACATAGCTACTTAATACCACGCAAGTCGCCACAAAGGCGTGTGGCACAAAGGGGTTTTATTGCATCACCCGTAAAGGAAAAAAAACCCATACAATAGACACAAATTTATACAATCCATGGTAGACATTCGTGCCAAAACCCTTACAACCCACACACATGCAAACGCTCAAACTACCAATTAACATACACATAAACTTACGAATATACCTGATATCTTTGCAATTTTTGATTTTGTTCCGACTTGTAAATTCAATGTTTTTAATATTTCTATAGTGACTTCGGTTTCTTACTGTAATGATTTCTGATTGTTCAAGGAAAGAATGAGTATTTGTATCTATCTGTACTGGAATCTATCTACTTTATTTTATCTTTGTGGTCTGATCTCTACATAATTTGTGTGGGGCCATTAAAATTCCTTTAGTGTGATCGTTAAACTCGTTTGTTCTAAACCTCATTAAAAATTCTCGCTTGTTCTCTTCGTGCCTAAAATGGCCCCCAGCCTAAATCCTCTAAGATAACTGTCATACTTGTGTTATTATTATATCAATTTTTAACGAATCTGACGGATTTTCTCTGGACTTTATCTAATTCTTTTACATGCTTAACCTTATTAGGTATACAAGATTAAACAGAGTTACCATAAGCGATACCGACTAAAGTGGGTTCACATCACTCCCGGAATACCTGAGGCACTTAAGTGATTTCTTTCGCTGTTTGGTCATATCAGGTAGTCCGAATGGCGTCGGAATCCTGATAAGGACCTCACGCCTAGTCACCTGAAGCCTAAGAGCGACAAGGCCAGGAAAGTCGGCTCGATGTGAGCCTCTCCCCTCCGAGGGCACATCGCCGCTGCCAAACGCCATTGACTCACCTTCGTGGATGAACGACTAAGCTCCTTCTCGTGATTTAGCTAAGCTATTAACTGACATTTCAGCATCCCCTTCGCGTCATGTTCAACTGTCTCCGACATGGTGGCGAACCGCGAATTAGGAAGGCGGTTAGGGGCAGAGGGGCGAGACTGGGGGATGGGTGGAGATTGGGGAGGAGGGGAGGAGAGAGAAGGGGTGGGATGGCATGGGGTTAGGGACGGGACGGCCCGGCAGTCTCCTGGCCGAACCACACCCCCCACTCGCCCGACTTGACGCCCCTGTCACCCCTGGCGCGGCGGCTCAGTCCTCCTTTTCTTCTCTCCCCGGACCCTCAATCTTCCAAACCACCGTCAAACTCTAGCACCCTTCCACGCAAACAATGCACACCGACCGAAGACGCTGAGAGGTCGTCGTCGAGGTGGGGAGGAGGAAGAAGGGTGGGAAGGGGGAGGGATTGGGAGGAGGAGAGAGCAGCCACGGGTCACGCCGAGTCTTGCTTAAGCAACGGCGACCGTCGGGAGCGGGACGGGGGTGTACACCGGGGAAAATTCGAGGAGGATGTGGAGCGGCGGGTGGCTTGGGTGAGGGCGCAATGGAATGAGGGTGGCGAGTGCGGGGTAGGGAGGATGTAGCGGGGGTTGAAGAGGGAGGGAGTTTGTCAGGGGGCGTCAACGTAGGCGGCGGAGCTAAGGAGACGTTTCTGAAGGAAAATACGTATGAGACAAGGACGGACCGAACAAAGGGAAAGATGGAGAGAAAATCACTCTTGTTCAAGTTCAAATCATAATTTCCTTGTACGTATGTGGTAAAAGTTTCATTTCAAAGAAAAACGAAAATAAGAAATCGACGGGAGACGCAAAGGAGAGCGCCTTCATTCTCCACGCTCCGGGGGCGAGTCTCTTGAATTGGAGCTTCTATGGACTATTCTTCGTTGTCAGACCTCATATTTTATATCAACATTGTATGGTATTCCTATTTTTCTTTGTGCTTCCTTGCTGTTTCCCTTCTGAAAAGGTAGTCTCCACCTCAGTGTGCACCCGCTAGCACTGGTGTGCTCCGCTATGAAATGCCACAATTCTATACGTACGCATTACAGGTATGTATGGACACATTATGAATACGATTTTCAGTGATCTACCTTGACCTTGTTGGTGATCTCATGATTAGATGGTTGATACGAATAAAAGCAAAGAAGAAACATTGTTGGTCCTTTCTTGGCTTTTACTATGAGTCGCGGGTTTGACGCTAGGGTCACGTTTCTCACAGCTACAAGTCGGTTTACAAGTCCTCTAAAAACATTCTTATTTCTAATACATAAATAGTCTAGGAGAAATATAATCTTTAACTTTACAATTTTCATTCTGAGTAGCGTAGACAATTAATAAGTTAAATACCATTTGTTGAGGAATTCGACATACTTCCGTTTTTATAAATCAAACCACTTTTGTAAAAGTAAAGTGGTTTGATTTATAAAAACGTCAGTATAAAGATTTTCCACCAAGTTTCGCCAGGAACTGTTTTATCGACATGCTTTCTAAAATTCACCAAACCTTCTTATTTAACTGGTAGTACCGTATTAATAAAATATGTTGGTGAATTTTACAAAAGTTGTCTTTATTCCTCAAGATGAATGTTCACAAGGTTGAGTCCGATACCACTGAAATACCATTTTTGACACCAGTATATTCCACATGTGCAAAATAAAAGGACTTGTACCCTGAATTGTAACTTTGAGAAATGGGATCCAGGTCAGATAACCATTACCTACTTTTGATGGCAGATCGAGCCTTCGAAACGTCATCACCTGATTATGTGGAAGATCCTAGAAGACTTAATCAGGAAAGAAGTAATAATAAATTGAAAAACAATGGAATTGAGAGATACTTGAAAATCATTAAGGAACGTATACTTGTATGATTAGGAAGAAGGAATGCAAGGTCAGTATACTGCTCGTCGACAATATTGATTCTTTACGAGAGATCTCGTATAGCATCTCACGTATTATTGCACTAAGGAGCACTCAGCTACATTTTTAGCCTTTACGGCACGTTTATGCGCTTATTAAAACCCTGCGTCCTTAGGCCGAACTCCTTAGTGATTTCCCTGAGATGCAAAAATGGAAGACACCTTTGGATCGGCGGCACGCGATGGTCTTCCTCGCGGCCCACCACACACGTGTTCCGTGCTGCACCGGTTGAGAAGCCCTGGCGTCAAGGATTCGCGCCGGATAATTTAATCGCGATAAAACAATGGACTACACGCACAGAGGAGTAATATTCAAGAACCGCGATCTTTTAAGGTGTGGTTGTCAGTTACTCGGGTCATTCGGGAGTTTAATTTCTCCTTCGGGATGACAGGATGGAGAATCAAACTGCGGATATTCGATATTTTTACGAGCGAAACGACGACCCAGAGAACTCGTTGGGGATGGAAAATTAAAAAAAAAAGTAAGGCAAGGATGAGTGTGCTGAGGAGGGCGAATGATGGCAGAAGTTGTGTGTGAGTGTGGTGGGGTGGAATGGCGAAGGGGGCGAAGGGGAGGGAGGTAAGAGGCTCTGGAGGGCGCAGCTCTAGCATGTACTTGCGTGGTCGAGGCCCACCATAAGAGAGAGTAACACGCTACCAAATAGATCCACCGCAGTCGAATGGAGCCAGAAAAAATCGCAATAATGCCGATATGTGATAAGGAATGCATGGAAAAATAATTAAAACACAAATAATACAAATTCAAGTAGGATTTGGCAGACGTTTAAATTGCTTATTGGATTGATATTATCAGAGTGCCTAAACACAGTTCATTTCATATTTTTTGCCGAAAGTTTTTCCAGTTTAGTGGCCTTAGGTCGAATAACAGGTGTAACACTACAAAAACAACGCGGAATAGCCCTTCTAATATCGTTAAATTTAGATTTGAAGTTATAAAATTATCATAACCATATATAGCTTTAAAATATACATGTACCATAACAAGATACACCGCATACTATATTATCGCCATTGAGATTCATTATGGCGACAAATGACTCTTCCTCTCTTGTAAGTCATGCCTAAAAACCCCGTCCGCGCCCGATTTCCACATACCTTTTCAATTTATAGAGCATTTCTAAAGTGTAATTCTTAAGGATTCTTTGTTCTACTTATCCAGCCATTTGTAAAACCATAATGGTAAGCCGAAGGAACACCAGCACATTTAATCTTTCCAAGAAATCATGATCGATAGAAGAGAGTAACGAATCGCGTTTACCACGAGCAACCGGGACTGGGATTATGCAGGTGGCGGGGGATGTGATGCATCACACTAAGTTATTTAATAGCCCACTCGATTGTAACAAAAAATAAGGCATATGGACGATCGAAGTTCCAAGACTATGGGCACGGAATATTAAGACGGCACAAAAATAAGAAAGAGGAGTCAGATAAAATCAACCAAGCGGTACAGGAAGTTAAGATGTGGTGACATGGAAATTTATTGGGAACTGCTGGAGCGATCTGTAATTTACCGTGTAGAGGAGGGAAGCCGACGCATAATACATAGTGTACTGAACAGGAAACTGATGATGGGTGGTGAATTAATACTGTAAAGCCAGAAAATATTTTTGCTGTCGTAAAAGCTGGTCCGAAAGTTTAGTTATAACTCAGGTTTGCATGCCAACAGGGACCTGGTTCTCTAAGCTGGTTAAAAGCCCTCTGGAATCAGTCTTGTAGGTAACACAAAACACTTTAGGCAAGAAACAAAGGCTTTTCCGTTTTATGATATAAAAATTTGCACTAAAAGAGAAAGGAAAAAATATATGCTGGAAAACATCAGCTAAATGAGATAATTAGAAGCGTGACAGAAAGACAATTATTGGGAATGTTAATCGGGGAATTGGAATGTTGTGGTGGGTAAAAAGAAACAGATCCACTCTGCATGGTTAGGCAACGAGGAATAACCGCGGCGAGAAAATAATTGTTTCAAATAAAATAAAGTATTATAAATACTAACATTTTGCACATTTCATGTGAGATGCAGGTTCACATTAATAATATTTGGATACAGCGAAATAAACCAGACAGATTCTATTATGGTCAAACCTAAATATTGAAATAGCGTCATCTATTCGTCGTTTCCCAGATTGGGATATTGGTTTTTACTAACATTTAGTGTTTAAAAAGTTTAACTTCAATGTAATAAGATACTTCAAGTAAGGAGGATGTGTAAGTAAAACACGGAAACTTAAGAAAAATGTTTGAAAAGCAAGCACACCAAGGGTAAACTTCGGTGAAAATAAAAGAACGGTAGCATTATAAGATAGGAAAGAAGACTTTAAGCGCCACGAAATCTGTAGAGATAACGATAGAAATCATGAAAAGAATAAGGATTCCTTAATTTAATGAAAAAGGGAAGGGCTCAGTGCTCCAGAATTTATGTTATTTGTAAGACCTTGAAAATACAGAAAAGTATTTTAGGGGCATATCCAAATCCTTTCTCTCATCGATGTTCTAATTATGGCAATAATGTTCGAGAGCCTCATAACAGTTACATGAATATATCTGTACCTAGAAAAACAGTATGAGGAGTTCCAGAAAGGAGAGACTTGAGTCCAATGTCTCAAGAATTAATCCCATGTATGCGGCTCCGTCTTTACTAATGGAGTGATTTATTTTTTTTATTTCAGTTAATTTTCGACATAGACATAAGTACCAAACGGGTGTGCAGCAGGAGGTGCAAATATTCGTCCAAATGCGTGCAAATAACGTGCATGCTTGCATGCAACATGCTGGAGGAAGACCCAATTCAAAAAAAGGGTTAATTCACCTAACAAACTAGTCACTTGTTTTGCGAAAAAAAGGGGTAAAAATGAACCAAAATTTATGCAACAGACCTCCACCCAAAAAAGACAGATCGTGCAGGACTGAAAAACTATTTTGCTACCGCTGAAAAATGTAATCACTTCTCGTAACCAAAAATGTTCAAAACCTCAACTAAAAGTACATCAAAGGTTCCCCAAAAGTGGAAGAACAAAAATTGTATGTATATTTTCTCTAATTCCATTTTTATTAACAGAATGATTACATTCTCAGCTTCCTTGGTTCAATTTTAGCATCCCTACTGATGAATTTAACATAGAAGAATATAATTTATACAATTATTACTGAATGATATGACGGGATGCGTCATTTGCTGACCTTCAATGCCGACGATCGTTCTCTCTATGGTTCTCCAACATTTACATTCTAATTATTATGTTTGGCCACAGCATTTTTTTTTATTTTCCGAGAAGGGAGGGAGGTAGAGGAAGGTGATGGGGAGATGAAAGGGCGGAGGCGGCGGTGACGCGGAGTTAGGGAAGGGTATGGCACCGGCCCTGCTGCAGGGAGCAGCGGCGGCCGACTCCCCCTCCCGGTCCTGTGCGTACACTCGCTCACTCCCCGGGCGCCGCCGCGCTCTTCTCACAGAGAGGGAGGGAGGAAGCGGCGCTAGAGGAGTGAGGGAGGGAGGTCGGGGAGGCTCTTTTGACAGCTGCTCCCGTCGGAGGGGAGGCTGGAAGGAAAGGGTGGTCGGGCGGGGACAGCGAAGACAAAGGACACACGACCCCTGTCTTGTCCTTTTTCCCTTTTCCTGCCCTCCACCTCTTCCACGCCCTCACCGCTCCACCACGCCTGAGCGTAGATATAACCCTTCCCTCCCGGTCGCGCCCCGGCCACAGAGGCGATGCTATCCCATGCTGCAATCTACGTCGTGAAAAATGAACGAAAAGGGGAATGAAAAGGTGGGAGGCGAGGGGCGGGAGGAGGGGATATGCGGGGGAGGGGGTGAAGGGAGGAATAAAATATGAACTCCGCGGTATTGGGTTGCCAGGAGGGAGGATGGTCGCTCCCTCCCCCAGCTCCTCATCACTCGTCTCTCGTCCCAGGCCTCTCTCGTCTCTCCTTTCTTTCCTACGCGGAACGCTTCATCTCCCCATCTTTCTCTCTATTTCTATCTCTCACCCCCTCCCCTATTAACTTAATCTACTCATCTATCGCATGCTCCCCATTTTCTTTTTTTCAAAGGCAACACCTACATAATGCCTGCTCCGTCTATTTATTCTACCCACACCTTCGACCTTCGCTATTTTAGACTCATTTGCTACGGTTTTCATTACCTTTTGGTCCTCTTTCTGATTTATCAATGTTTCCGATAGTAATTGATAACTAAGATTTGGCTTTTGGCCCAATTCATGATGGCATTTTAGTAACTATTTCTCTAAACATCCGCTAAATGATAATGTACAAATAGTTGGAGGATACCTTTGACAACAACAACTATCAGAGAAAAAAACAGCACAATATGAATATATTTATAGTAACATGGCAACAATTTCATGCTTATATTAAAATTAATTCAAAAGATGTACATTAAAGATCAAGAATTCGTAAAATGGCACAGAGCTCTCATTAAGGACCTCATTAAATTGTGGAAAGGGCTTGCACAACGAGAAAGAGATAGTGTTTGCACCTTCTTCCTGTTTTGGTGAAATTGTCCCAAGGGAAACTATTCCTTTTGCCTTAAGAGCTTGTTTTGCCCGAGTTATTCTAGATACACACACGTGTGAAGTAAATTTTTAATAACTAGCTAGTAAATTTCGTACCTGACCTATCTCCTTAAGCTCCAAATAAGCATGTCTCAAGTACATTAGTTAGTTTAGTCCATGAAACTTGTTAATGAAGAGATCCCAACTCCAGTTTTGTACAAGGCATAGTACATTTATTAGTTGATATTAATCTTCGATGATATAGGAAAGCTGTTTTTTGCTTGTTTGTCTTAGTTTCATTGGGACTTATTTCTGTGATTTTACTCCAATTAATCAAGCCAAAATAACTAAACCGTCAGAACAAGGACCGCCAGAGTAATCTCCACATTTGAAACAAAATTTAGAAAGCTAGAAATTTTTATTTAAGATGCATTTAATAGTTTTGTAATTACGTTTAAAATACAAAATATTAAAAGTTGTCATAGATATTCGACGAATTAAATTTCCATTGAACATAATGCATTAGCAATAATTAAACATATATTATAATCGAAGTACAGAGTGATGCTATGGTAAAATATGATAAAATTTCTACGTCTGAATTAACAAGTATATTTTATTCAGGAAAATGTTTCCTATGTGCCCAGGTAGACAACAGATACACGTGAAGTAATCATTTCAATTCAATGTTGTTTCCAAAAACCCGAAGAGAGATGCAAGTGCGAACGAGTTCAGGGAAAGGAAGCGACGTCAGTTAAAGGAGATACATTTTCTTCCTAGCCAATACTGAATTAGTGGAATTCGCCATTATACTCTGGTACCTATGATAATAAAATAATTAACTAAGATATTGCTCAACACATATGGCAATGTTATAACGCCCCTTCAAAATTATTGATAAATCTCCCTTTATTAGAAATATTGTTGGAGTGGAAGCTTTGGATACTGATATGCCAATCAAATAACATTAGAGGAAAACTGTAAATGGTCAATTCATAGTTATTTCAAGATATTCCTTCATAAGAAGATTTTTGGCACCCAGCTAAAATGTGCATATAATTGACTAAAAACGTCTCCTGCGCCATCATGATTAAGCTAAAGAAGACATAATAAATGAAAAAGAAAAACTTTGTTTCAATCCACCACTTTATTTCAGGTACGACTTCAATCGTATCTGAAATAAAGTGGTGGATTGAAACAAAGTTTTTCTTTTTCATTTATTAAAATGAACTTCCACAAAGTTGAGGCTGAAACTATGGAGTTAATAAAGAAGACATCTTTAGCCTTTAATCAATCACTATTTTGCGTCAACAAAATGTACTAGCCACTTTGTAGAAGGCTACAATTGGCATGGCTGATTTAGAAATAAATTAAGAAAATTAAGAGAAAAAGTAAGGAAAGAATCCAAAGAAGAAAGTAGCCAGGCATTCAATAAATTTAAGAAGCATAATATCATTACACAAATCTATCTTCATATTTATAAACATAGAAGGTATCAATAAATATTATAAACATGAATAATTTTAATATAAATAAAAATATACATTTTTATGAATATATGCTAAAAGACATTCTTTATGTTTATGAAGCACTTTCTTATCAGCGCAACGATTCAGAAACAGTAATTTGAGTATAATTAAAAAATGAGACAGCTCATATTCCGGATATTTGAAATATTGAAATGAAATGAAAATTATCCCGGAATGAAAATGGAATGAATGAAAAATTAATGAAAATTATCCCGGATGATAACATTAGTGTAATTAATATTCTATCTTAATTTAAAATGAACTTATTTCTTGCTGTGTTCATCATATCACGACACACGATTAATACTGAATTTGGTATCTTATACAGATTTCCACAAGAGGTTCAGCCAATTTATTCGATTGAATGCTTTCAAACTAAAACGGTGATTGAGTAGATTCAACGATATGAAATAGGCACTGCATCACCGAATTTATAACCCACTTCGAGTATTCACCAATATATTTATTTTTCTTTGTGCGTAAGTTCATTTTTTATCCATTCTTTAACCTCCTTTATTCAACCGTCGCCACAATAATACCGTCTACGTCACAAGGTAAAGCGCAGGGACATATGACAAGGGCACTGTCTACGCGCCCCCTTTTCAATTTCAAAGATCGGTTGAAAATCGTGTCAGCGGTTCCGTGGACATACGTAGTAACCACACGGGTTGGGTCTTCGTATCTTCATAAAGATCGCTCTGTTCCCCGATTCTCCTTTTTTCACATCTCAGCGGCAAGTTATCTCCCGCAGCATCTTCACACGAAGACCCGAGACTACCCACTCCATCGAGGGAACCCCTCCGAGATCCAAGATTGTCCACTCCTTCAGATTCTCCGTCAAATTGAAGCCACACCTTTCACTTTGAGACCTTTTCTCGATATGGCTTATTTTCAAATACCTTCCTCAGCGAAAGTTTTCCCTGAAGCTTTTTTTTCCAAATAGCCCGATTCTCGGGCATTCTATCATTAATTTTTAAGCATATTCTTCCGTCAAACTAGGTCAGCTCATCACATTTTTCAAAATTCCTGAATGCCAGTACATACGAATAAGTTTGTTGAAGGAGTTCTAATATTATTTTCGGATAACTATATCGGATAAAACCTAAATAGCTTAAGAGATTCGGTAGTAAGAGTTGGTTTCAAACGATGATGCCTGGAATTACGGGCAAGAATATTAAACAAACTCAAACTTTTTCCGAGCCGTAGTTCCCGATCCTTACATACTACGAGTGTTTATGCAAACCAGCACAACTTAGGGATTACGGCAATGATAACCAAGAGCCAATCAAATGTGCAACAAATACGTGACATTAGGCTATGTGAAAAATAGGCATACCTGTACAGATAGGTGACATTAAAGGCTATTGGCCATGTACAAATATGTAGATTTATATGGATCATTTAGTAGATGTCAAAAATAGCAGTCGCTAAAATGAGGCAACGAAAGGTTTTGGTGAGTTCACCAGAGCGTTTTCGACTGAAAAGTCTAACTTTATATTACCGTCGCCATTTTTGGATAATTCACCCAATACCTACCACAAAGTATAGCAGGGCCTTAGTAGTTGATAAATTCCCTATATTTAAAGAAATAGTTTTACTTAATACATCGCAGCTTTCTTTAATCTTCTTAATTCTGCAAAACGGAAATATATGTTAATATTTGGAGATTCCAACAAAATCTCAGGCAAGAATAAGTTGTTTTCAAACAAAAGTTGTTTTTAGCCACATAATTTATATCCATTTGTTCCCCCTCAAAATACCTCAGCCGGTCAAAATTAAGACTTCACACAACTGAATGTGTGTCACGACAGCTGGTATACCTTTAGTAAGTGACCTGTTAGATAATCGGTTTGGACACTTATGATACCAGAAGGTAGGGAGATTGAATTGTTCCTATATCCCTCACATAACCTGCCATTACTATAAGTTGTTTACATATAACTTCCAAACCCTGATTACCTAACACTCTCATGAATTTCCCTTTAGCGTCCAAGCTTAATTCTGATAAAGGTAGTTTCCATATCAAACCGTGAAATTAATCTTACTATGGAGTATGTCACTCGAGTATATTGAATGCAAGACCAACTTTTAGACTGGCTCAATCAGCCATTCTAAAAATGGTTTATAGAGCAACACCTTTTTACGATAAGGCGTGATGGCAGAGACCCATACTAGAGATATCACTGTTCCCAGAAGACTAATTAGAGATAATTTTTTTCTCACATCCTACATTGAATAAAAGAAATTTTTTTGGGCATCAGGGTCCGCGCCAGACCCCATTTTAACGACCGAAGGCTGTTCCAACAAAACATTTCGGATGTGTTTTTCGCCTCGGAACATTTTAAGGCCGGGAGAGAATATATAATATATATAGTATCTCCGGCGCACACCAAGGCTCCCCACCGGCTGGACCTCACTCGTGCGGAGGCAGCCCCTAGCCCCCACCGCCCCTGGGAGCCGTTATTTATTCTTCTTCAAGACAGTCCCGCGGCGAACCGAAGTGCACGAAACCACGCGCGACCTGCACCGGGTGGCATCGGAAGGAAGGACGCCCCTTTGCCCTTCAGATCTTTGACGCACGCGAAGTTCCCAGGGTTTTTAAGGGAATCCAAGGGGATAGACAGAATCGCCACCCCAGGAGCGACTCGGCAATACGTTCGTCCAACACCTCTGCGACACCCCACCGGGGGAGGTAATATGCTAATATTAAAAAGACTCGGTTTCTGAAAGGGAGATGATCGATGAACGTCCGTTTATTTTTTTTCAAATGGCTCCTGGCACCCTTTGGGGAAAACACAAACCCTCGAACGCCCTCTGTTTCGCTCTCTCTGTGAATGAAAGCATCATGACCGACTTCGCCTCCTGGAAACTTTTTTGACGGGCGTGAAATATATGTTACTGTAGACCTTGTCTGCTGTGATGAGGAACGGGTCGATGTTGGAATTGTTTTTTAACTATTTTAAAAAATCGCCGGGTGCCCGCTGGTGCTTCAGTTATTGACCATTGGACTTCTGTTGGGCGACGAATACGATTTTATCTGTCTACACGATGAGCGATCTTAACTTATCAGCTCATGAAGATACATCCAAACACGATTGCACTTACAACACAGAGAATATTTTTTGAAGCCTCACTTTTTCTATATATGCGCTCGAAATCTCGCCAAACTGCACCAAGGAAGAATTTTCGGTATCACTAGCATCTTAAACTCTCTCTAATGTGACAAAAGATCTCACCATGGACAATTATATCATCATTAATCCCTTGAAATCTCTTTTAAGGCAAAGCTGAAGACGTTCTAAACATACAAGTATCATGGAGTGTGATAGTTCGGCCCTAAGTCAAATTTTAAGAACTATGTCAGGTAAATATTAAATTAAAAATCTCACACGAAAACGAGAATAAGAGTCATAGACCTCCTACGGAGTTATTTTTTCGCAACAGTTAGGAATAATGATGTATTTGACTGCCACTTAATTAATTGTCAATGAACATTTTCCGATGAGTTTAGTATCAACGAGCAGCGTAACACTCACACTACTACGTGTCCGATCATCGTTTCATTTCCAGGAGTGAAGAAACCGATGCAAGTTATCAATTAAGAAGAATTTAGATTCAAATGAAGCAAGCGAAACTTGATGAAACTCCTTCATGATTTGCTTTTTCACAAACATAGAATTTAGCATTTCGAGGTCAATATTTGATGGTTTTACTCAAATATCAGAGAAAAATAAACAATCAGGTAGCCTGAAAGTTTCTGAAACAATTAGTACAGCAACATGTTTTTGGCCGACTGGTGCTGCGTGCCGATAAGCTGGGTCAAGTTAAAAAAATATTTTTACTTGAGCGTATGATGTCATCAGCTTTACTCCGGCAACTTGTATATCGTAGTTGGATTGCTGTATATATGATCCGTAAAGTGAATATAAAGTCGCTGAATCAAATTAATTATCAAAGTGATCCACTGCAGTAAATAATCGTCATCCACGATCATCGTGGATGGAGTAAATTTATTCAATTTTCCTATCGACTAACACCTTTCCATATTTCTACGCTTTTTTATTCTGCCATTGTCTATTTATTGCATCTATTCTACCGACTTTCTGATTTTCCCTTTCCGTTTACATATCTTTGAAGAACAGTCTTAGGCATGATATCGTACCTCAAAATGCGTGCCTTCCTTCTGATTTCAGTAACCTTAATTGGCTTCTTTAACAAATCGTTCCAACACTTCTAAAAACTTAAATCGAAAAATCTTCTCAGTCGATCTATAAGCCGGACTAATGATGCTCCGCTTTGAAATTAGTGAATATTGATATTTTTTCACTGCATTAAATCAATATTATGCGATTTGAAAATATTATGGAAGGCATCAAGGTTTAAAGCTATAAATTGACTAGGTGCCTTATGTAAAAAAAATATTGCCAGCAAAAGAAATTAAAAATAATTTGAGGCCAATTAGGGATTAAAATGGAATTTTCATTTTACTTTCCTGGAGTAGATAACCTGAAACTTCGAATCACGTGGTGGCACCAAGATAGTTACTCCAACAAAATAACCGAGTCCTGAAGGGATTATTAAAATTTATTATTCCTATATTTACCGCGGCCGCTTAGAAATTATCGTTTATTGTAATTTATAATGAAAGCGAATTCAATAAGGAAGCAATTATTAACCGAAAATGGCCAATAATTGATGAAGACGTGACAATTAATGAATAATAATTTCCAATGTGTTCCTTTCCGCAATCAGCAGAAAGGGTTCTAAATTTTTTATGACGGACTTGCTTGAGTGATTTCACCGCGACTTTTATCTTTCCAATTCTTCTCTTTGAAAGCTAATCTGAATGGGATTGAAAATGTAGGAAGCATGTAATCTCTAATCTAAGGTAGCCATGACGATCAACCTTTAACAGTCCTTTCTTGAATTCCGGCGACAAGAGCAGCTATAACTCCCATAATGTCCAATCCATCTTCAAAATCGCTCAACTCCCATCTGCCGTCCCCTTTATTTCATTTTCACTTTCGAATGCGGTGGGACTCCCCCGGGCGTGCCCCACGCCAAACGCTTAGAACCCCTCGCATTGTGCCTACCAAACTGCACCCTCCTCATTACACCCACCCACCCAACCCTTCCCCACCGCCCCTCACGCCCTCCGCGGAGACGCATAAGCAAGCCGTCGCCGCACCTGTAGGCGCATGCGCGGACAATGGAGAAGGAAGGGGCTCCTACTTACAAGTTCTCGACCGACCGATAACGACAAACCCGAAAACGACCTCCTTCCATATTTAACCGGCTTAGCACATTATGCTCTTTCGGGGTAGGGGGAGGGCGATGGGGGGAGGGGGAGGCGCGTCGCAGCCGTATCTGTCTATTCGACCGCACTCGCAATATTTCCTCGTGTTCTGCTTCTTCCTCTCCTCCCCTTCCTTCCCCCCGCGGCGCCGGTGTCGCACGGGCAGGTGGGACGGAAAGGGGGGAGGAAGAGTTTACTCCTCTGTGGGTGCGTGCAGAGAGGAGGGGGCGTGGAGGGTGGGCGTCGGGCGCCCCGGGGCGCACCTGCGAGGCACGCGACTGGAAGTTACAAGTGGGAGAGGGGGGAGTAAAAGGAGAGATAGGGATACTTGGGGTGGAGAGGGGGGGGGATGAAGACAGTGCGCGTGCGGTTACGGAACAGCCCACCCCATCCGAGAGCACCTTCCGCACCAAACAAATGACAATTTCTTCCACTTTTTTGAAGAGCTGGTCTCTTCTTCCCTCCGCCACTCATCCCTCCCATAAGTCACCCCTCACTCCTTCTTCCCCGACTGATCGCCCGGACGAAAACCGCTCACAGCAGCCCCCTCCTCCCGTCTTCAACGTTCCGCCGTTCTTTCATGGTACATCCCAACCTCTCATACCGCTCCTCACCGCCTTGTGGTCATTCGTGGGAACGGCGATGCCGAGGGGAGCCAGACACAATTCGTCGACGCCTTTTTTTGCCATAAAGCGCCACATCTCTCAGCCGCCGACGAAAATGGGACGAGGGATGAACCACGATCAGAGCGTCACGAGCTCCAGTCTTTTCTGGAGAAACGGTCGTTGAAATCTCCAGCGTGGTCATACTTTCTTTCCGATACCTAGAAGCCGAAGAATTTTAAATACATTATGCGTTACTGCCGGCGCATGAAAAAATTACTTTAGAAAATGAAAACTGTTCGAAATGCCATAAATGAAACCTCATCATCATTTCAGTCAGAATTAGGCCTAACTTTCGAGTATTGGATTATTTTCAGGGACTTTTGGAACATAAAATGTTTCACAAAATTATAATTGAGAGTAGATATTATTTTGAAGGAATAATAAATTTACGGTATAACGTTATTAAGAAGTAGGTGTATTGGTCAATGACGTAGAAATATCAGACATGTAGAAGAAGGGAGCAATTTCTCCTCCGTATATCGGTGTTGATTTGGATACTGAGTGGAATAGGTTTTTTACTGCCCTTTGCCTCAAAGTTAGTCAACATTAACTTCAGTCTCTTATCGATAACTCTTTCATTTAAAGTCTATTAAATCGGAGGACAATTCCTGTCGTGACCTTCTTTGTACGTCGGATCCTAATCTCTCTCAACAATCGCCATTTCCAAGTCGCAAAAATAAAGTATTGCAACAAAAATTTGATTTTTTAAAAAGAATTGCAAATAATCGATTTCAATATTAAAAAACATAAAAATTAAGCAATCAATAAAAAATAAATAGCTAACCAATGATCTCCATAGCTCTGTAGAACTTACATGTTACAGTACATAGCACGCGGATAATCTTTGATGGTGCGTAAGAGCAGAATTGAAAACTTGGTATATGTAGCGATGAGCTGACTAAGTTAACTAGGGCTCAAAATGGGTCTCTTTCTGCCATTTTCCTGTCCCTTAAAGCTTCTTCCCCTAAACACCATACTCATGTTGGGATTATGTTGTCATTTTCACAACATATAACCCATGCATTATTCAAGATAGAAAGAGGACGTGCGAGCTATTGGATGTGAATGTGAAATTACGTTTATTTCCATAGCCATTAATAAGAAACATAGAAGGCTCCAATAACGTTATTTGGGTAGGCCGGTGACCATCAGTGGGGAGAGTAAGGGAAGAAGCAGCGAGAAGACGGCAGTACCGTTCGATATCAAGTGACATCGAAATATCATAATTGGAGCCTTCTAAGTTTCGTATTATTGACTTTAGGAACTTACAGAACTTCACATTAATCAAGGTGTTACCTTCAAAATAGCAATGAGACTAGCACTTAAATAATCAATCGGATGTTTTTATTTTTTTATTTAGCTCCGGCAGAAAAGTGTATTCCCGTTTTCTTTCGAGATTATAAAATGATAACCGAAGATAGATGTGTAGAATATTGACGCTGAATAAGTGGGTATTTTTCAAGAAAAACTATAAAGCAAAGGGCAAGGGCAAAAAGGTTTCCTTGAGCGGGGCTTGAACCGCAGATTTTCTGACTTTTTGGGTCGATGCTCTTATGCCCGGCCCGGCAAGTCGAAAGATCCGTGGTTCAAGTCCCGGAAAAAGAAATATTTTTGCACTTGTGATCTGCTCGATTCCACCTTCCCCACCCCTCCTGTGTTTGTCTGTTGTATGTGTTCCTATCACTTTTCCTTTTTTCTATATCCATGTGAATGAATACATATATGTGTGCGTGTGTGTATGTGTGTGTGTGTATATAAACCATTAACACAGTAATCAACCCGAAGGTCGGTTTGGTAGGTGATGGTAGAGTTCACCCAGTACTAAGTGTGATATTATTTACTTTTTAAATTATGATTAACCAACAATAAATTTCTAAAACTTAAGTCAAAAGCCGTTCATGAAATTGTTGTTGCTAAGGAAATTTTTTATTTATAAATCAAGCCATTACAAGGAAAAAACTCAGGATATGTGCACACATTTACACCAAATAAATTAAATCATCACTAGTGCTGCGGTATTACGCTCATTGCTACCTTCCGAAGTGCATAAATCATTTGACTAACTCATGCCCTCTTGCTGGCTTAATTACCGACCTAATTTCAGGGCGATTTCAAGTGCTCTCACAACTAACTTGTATTTCATTGAGCTGTGGATACACAATATTTTCCAGGAAGGCACTTACGTCAGTGAAACGTGACGACAAATGTTTAAAGGAAAATGCTTAACTTCAGCTGCCTGGAAATAGAGAGCATATTATAACGGTTATCAATGCCCATGAACACGCATTAAATCACCGCTAATTTACGGTGTGAATTAGGCCATCAGAAAATGACTATATGAATAACGACCAGACGACCATGGCCCCTTCACATTAATTAATTAATTGCTGCCACTTTCCCATGAAATGGTAAATTTCTATTGTTCAATATTTTCCTCCTCTATTCGCTCAATTTCATCGACAAGCAGCAAACGTGCACATGCAAAGCACATCGGTAGCTGAAAAAAGGTTAGCGAGGCCATTTTAGTGTCTTATAGATTTCTGGTGGAGCATGTTGAGTCAACAGTGGAATGAGTGGAATTTTTAAGTATCTCAATTTGAAGAACAAATTTGTCATTATAACACGTACAAATTGTTCTTACTAGTCTCAATTTTATAAGAGTAAAAAGATAAACTGCCCGCAGTTAGATTAAATTAGGCAGTTACTGCTCGAGCTACGCAGAAGTCTCGTTTAGCTTGAATATTCTTGTAACAGAATTTCAATCGAGTCATATGAACGCGAAAGGACAGAAAGAATGAGACTTTTCATATTCTTTTATAATAGTTCCAGAAACCAAACCAATATACGAGAATGCTTGGGGCATGTTTCACCCAATTTTACAAATTCAAATTTCTGCAAAACGAGTAATAATTTCTAAAGACAGTGCAAGAGTAGTTGCTTAATATAGTTACGCGCATCAGATTCATTACATACCAGTACTCAAGGCTGAAGATGTCTGGGAGAAAAAGGAAAGTTTAACAGTTGAATGGAAATCCCTTAAAAATATATTATCCCCTTCCGTCACGCTTGAATTTATGTACAAAAAATATATTTGGAGAATGGGGCCATAAAAGTCCTAGCTAGCCTTGTGTATCATGTGATATACCATTACCTCTATTCCAATGCTACATTAGGTTAATTACCAAAAAAACTGCATTGAATAACAAAAGATTTTGACGCATTTTTCTGTTGAAGATAAAGTACAATTACCTTATGAGAACTTTAAAAGTAAGTTACTTCGTTTAACCTAGTTTCATCGGATACTACATTATTTTGGAGAGGAGTAATGGAAACTTAAATCGGCAAAAATTAAAAAATTAGAGAAATTTTCTCGCCTTTACATATTATTTGCCTTCACATTAGAAAGAACTTAAAGACCGAAAGGTCTAATACTATCGTTAGTCACAAACAAAAGAAACCTGAATTTGAATTTTTAGTTGATCCTAATATAAATAAGATTGGGCTATTTGTTTTTTTTATGGATTTAAATACGTAAGAACAATCAACGTGGACATAATGATATCATTACTGCATGGAAAATATCCTCAATGGCAATTTGTTTAATATGCTTGTCCTCGTTTTTTGACTCAAGCCAATAGGGAGATTTACTAATAGGTAAATTTTCTAATAACGCATCTGCGACCAGATACGGAGCTAACCAATTCACTAACGGTTTTTTTTAATTCCATTTTCAAACGACATCAAATGGCCACCCGTTTTACGAAATATAGAATGAGTACGTATTCTAAAGTAATATTTATAAGAACTTAAGCTAAATTAAATTAAGCGCGTAACATGAGGTTTACGCTGGTGTCACAAACGCATTATGAAGTAGAGGAAAAACTTTGGGATTATTTACTGCACATGGTCGGATTTACTGCACATTAAAAACAGAATCTTCTGGGTCTCTAACGGCATTTCAGTGAAAAACCATGGAAGATATGCAAAATAATATCCCTTGTCGACGATAGAGACGCGATAGGGGAAGAGATGGGAGGGTTGGAGCGTGGGGGAAGGGGCGAGGAGATGAGGGAGAACCGAAATGAGAGCGGAGAGTTTCGAGGCGATGCTTCCGAACCTGTTGGTCGTCCCAGCAGCGGAGAGCATGGGGAGGGAGAGAGCGTTCATTGTCTTGAGTGCGGGGGCGTCAGGTTCCACCGCCTAGGAGGCGCCTTCGGGTCGCTCAAAACACAGAGGCGACTCAGTCCACGGCGGCGGCGACGGAAGAGGGCCTCCCAGGAGCCGTGGCGGGCGGAGTGGAGGGACGGGGGAATGGCGAGGATGGGAAGGACGCGGGAGATGAAGACGTTTCTCGGGGGGAGGGAGGGGGCTGTTTCAAAGGTGATGTAAAAAATATATATCCACGCACACAAACACACGTTAAAATCTGAGATTTTTCCTCCACTCACAATACACCCGTCGTCCACATCAAAACGGGTTTTTATCTTGCCACGACGCCGGCCCGAAGATGTCGAGTAATTATCTTCGATTAACTGATATCGTTGTAAATTGGTCGATGCCGTCCAGTAGAGAGGTGAGTCACGAGGGAAACGCTATTTGCGTACACCTCAACCTTATGCATTTCTTTTGTTTAAAATCAGCATTTCATTTCACAGGAATACAATTTTATAATAGTCTGGTTCAAGTTCAACAAGGTAATCATCTTAAATGAGCATTCCTAATGATGCTGGTAACAGTTGTGGCCGAATAAGTTATTTAGAAAAACCCATATAAATATTAAATTGACATACGTTGAAAATTAATGCTATCCTTTAAGATTTACTATATTTTGTGATAAAATATCTGGATAATGAATTTTTAAAATCTTAGGTCAGATGGAATAGTTATCCACTCAATGAACAAAAATAACAAATGTAGCAATTTCCCAATAAAAAATCCACAGCGCCCACTTACTTCAATCCTGAGTGCGGCTGAATAGTTGCTCAAATATTCGATAGAATTTAGTTTCTAGCAGTCACTCAATTTCTTTTTCTCCTTGACACATATCGTTGCACCTGAGAATGTAACCACGATATAAATATGCCACTCAAACATAATAGAAAAGTTCGTTTTCAGTTCTAAATATAAAAATATTAGCATTCAGGAGCAAAGAGTCGATTGAATAATGTTTGGAATTTACACACGATAGCTATTACAGATAGGAAACCTTAATATACAAAACGCATACCCTCAAACATTTTTTATGTGATTTAGTTACCAAGGATCGCGTAACGGAGAAGAGAGCAATTTTATTTTCCCAGAAAATTGTTTAAAATATACGATTATATGCAAGATATCTGGAATTATAATAATACCTGTATGTTGATTATCGTTTAAGCTAAAAATGATTTCCAATGAACGTATGTGTTCCATCATTAATAATGGTTTAAAACATTTTTCCTGAGCCTAGTAAGGCAACTGATTTTTTTCATTCAATCTCTACATTTATCGGCGAGATCGTTACGAAAGATTAGGATAAGTCACCGATTAACAACCCACCTGAGACCTAACCCTTCCTCGTTTGAGTTTTAACCCGTTAGAAAGGCTTCCTTTGTCTTAGATGTCAGTGCACTATGATATAAATTGCGTATCCAACTGGCCATATTTAATACATAATACATAGATTATAGGTTCGCATTTATAGTAGTGTCTAAGCTCTGAGAGTATCTAGCAATCTCCTACGACAGAAATGCCTATGCGAGTTCTAAACTGTGAAACACCCAGGATACCTTCCGAGTTCCAAGTTCCGTATTAATTATCCTTTCCCAGAGCTGCAAAATGATAAACATCAATACTGACCATTTTCGAATTGATACTGGGAATGGGAAGTACAAAAATACCTTTAAATACTTCTCGGGTGGATTCCCAATAAAATACAAACAGGGTGTCTTTGCATATGAAGAGACAAGTTTTGCTATAACCTGGCGAAAACTAAAAAGTAAAAATAAATAATTAAAGCATATTAGGGCCTCATTTCAATCTATCACATAATTGGAAACGCATTGCATCGTATCCCTTGTCTGCGACTGCTCTAGTGTATACAGCATCATTCATGGGTACAGAAATGTAATGAAAAAAGTCTCTTCGATTCGGTGGTGTTTCTCCCCACACCGATTTTAGAGATGCCGCTTCGGAGGTCTCTTGGATATAGGAGATACCAGGCGGGGTAGACAAAAGTATCCTATCTCGATGAAGAAACAAATATTGTGAACGAAGGTAGTAAGAGGATATAGAGTAAACGGTATCTCCCGGAATCAATTTTTTTATCCTTCTGAATAGCATCCGGTGTCGCGAACATAATCCATATTTGTTTTAAGAGCCCATTTTCTGTGATGATGAAACGAGAGGGAAGCTTAAGAATAAAGGTGGGAACGTGAGAAGAGGTAAGAGATAACCCTAGGGTACAGAGGACTCTGGGGAGATAATGGGACAGGAAGTAAGTAGCCCCGAAAATACAAAGGAATGGGAAAGGAAAAAAGAAAGGGTTGTAATTAAAGAAGAAAGAGGAAGTCTCTTTGGCGTCGGCAAGGCTGGAAGGAGGTGCTTGGGAAAGTCAGGGGGGAGAGAGGGGTCGGACGGGGTTCCAGGGGCGTCGGCTGCGGCAAGGGTGAGCGCGCGGGGTGCGTGAAGGGGAAGACGGACCACCCGCCGTCCACTTGCCTCGGAGGTCGAGGACATATACTATATTGTAGTCAAGTAAAAAATGTTCCATGTAAAGAAACGTATCCACCAACAATTACAATATAACTTTACATTAATTTCAACAAGCTCCAATGCCAAATCACTGAATCGCTGCGCAGAGATCGGGATGGGCGATGAATGTCTTAGCGAAAAGCACGAGTAAGCATCACCAGTAAAGAGGCACTTGCGATACCTCCCGCAAATGTTTCTGCATGGCATAAAGACTGAGATAGAAATTCAGATAATCCATGTGTTAAAAGTAAAGTTATTGTATATTTCTTTCATAAATAATATCAAATAAAACATTAGAGGAAAATTTGGAGGAATAATACCACCGGAAGATAAATAAATGGGCAAAAGATGCAAGCATTCAACAGCGTAAAAAATCCTTCACCTTGAAAATAGTTCAAACCCGGATACCATAACTTTCAGGGAAGTGTTCAAACCAAATAAGCTACCGAGACAACAACTTGTAATCTGAATTTCGAGAAAGTGTACGGAAGACTACTCTAAGTGTAACTGTCGCGGCATTTCTCTCGCAGTGCTTTGAATTTTCAAATGGAGAGTTCAGTTTCAGTTGAGTTTTTATTTCCGTAAAGATGTAGACATACAAGAAATATATAAAATATTATGAAACTTAACAATATTTACAATACGGAAACCCCGTTTTAGGATGAGCTCCTCTTCGGGGTGGAAATTAACAAATGTAGAAAGGCAAAAAGTGAGCGGTTGCGGAAATGGGGAATTGGGGAAAAACAAGTTTGTATTTAAACGTTGGCTTTAACTTCGTGAACTGAGGCGCAATACACCCGATTGAGATTATTTATGGCATTGCAGCATATGTACGGTAGGTAATTCGTCATAACACCTTATTAAATTAAAGCCATAGAAATTCATGGGGTATAAGGACACCTCGGCAATTCAACTGACTGAAACAGCCGGAAATCAAAGGATCCAGGTTCGGGTCAGAGCAATGGATTTTTACACTGTAAAATTTCCTCATTTCTTCACTTTAGTGGATGATTCCGCTAAAGCAACGGTCACGACATCTCCCGCACTTCTATGAATTTAATGAATGGGCAATGAAAAATGTGGTTTAGACACACAACATCTAAGCTTAATTAGAGTTACCCCGAGAGTTTTTAAAACTGGCTGCCTTAATATCCTACCAATGAAGACTTGATAACTCTTGAGGCACTGCTAGTATTACCAACAGGAAAGATTTGGAAAACCCTTGTACAACGAACTGAATTTTTTTTCAAAATATTGTCTTTCACCCGTGATATTTCCTCCGGGCCACCGGGAGATATGAAGCGGTTATGAGTCTTCATTGATGCCTTCCTCCTTAATCCTCTCCTTCCTTCACTCTGCATCTAATTAACGCTCAACAATCATCTTATGTGCCAATTCACATTAATAATAACTGAACTATTTTAAAAACACAAAATATACCAAAGCGATTTCGTAAAAGTATGGATTAAGAGTACCTCCCAATTCGGGATACGGGCAGGAACAGGTGAGTATTTACCTCTCTTGGAAAGCACTTTGTCGGTGACATGCAGAGCATCATGTAAATGTAGACCAGTGAATGGTTCTTCAAAAAGCAAAGGAGAACATTATAGAAAATCTTGAAGAAGAAAATAATGGATAGTCTATATTTAATAGAATATCGATTTCTGTAACGTTTAATAGAAGGAAAGAGGGACGGGTGTGAATTACTGGAAAAAGTTGAGAATGACTGGAGAGAGAAGAACGTAGGTGGGTTGGCAAGGGTTAGTTGATAGGAGTAAGCCTTAGAATAAGGATGTTTTCTAAATTGTCTACAATTGGCATTAAATTCATATCATTGAAATACAATTGTTGGAATTGATCAACATGATGACAAGAGCATCGGGGCCTAAAACATTTCTCACATAATTAAGCCATTGACTTAAAATGATTCAAAGATATTTGTGAGGGAAAACTTCATCTAACGCAGGGGGATATATGAATTAGAGTAGTTAATACTCACGTACATTAGTATTTTAATTAGAATTAGTTATTTCTAGTTCCCTTATTTTGAATCAGAGCCTTTCTCACTTGTGTACGGAATGGAATAAGATATCAAAGAATTGTTGTTATTAATATGCTTGGATGGATTTCCATGGCCAACTAAAGTGAACTGAGGCAGAAGGAGAGGGATGAGATGAAGAATGAGTGGGGTTGGGGGTTAAACAAGGAATAGGTAACTCACGGGGCACAACCTCTTGCTTGAGAATCCTTCGACGATTGGTGACCGCAGGACCAGCTGGATGTCGGTGAGTGTCACTGAGTTCGAGCAGAACGAGATGACAGGTGGTCACCAAGGTAGGGATGAGGTTGTGTGCTGGAAAGTAATGGTGGGTAGTGAAGGCCTAAAGGAAAGACCAAAGAATGGAGTTAATATCATATTAAATAAATTTTCAAACCAAAATGTGACTCAATGGACGAGATGTAAGTGCAAATAAATATTCAGGGTGTCTATAAGGAAAGTAATAAGGAATTTTTGATTATCTATCAAACTCCGTTTCACCTGATTCCACCCATTCTCACAGGCCACACCATTGGTGTTCGTGATCGCAATCAATCTCAAATGATGGATGTTGGCACAAAATTCAACATTTACTGAGTGGGATTAGTTAATTATAGGAATAGCCAATAAAATAGTTCAGTCAAAGTTTTTTCCAGCATTATTCTGAGATTTCAGACCGAATACGTCGGCTAAAGACTGCAGAATGTGTAGATATCGGCCAACCCCATTACAAAATTGAAAATTACCTCAAGTCGAGAAAACAGAAATGTATTGAAAATTACTCACTATTTCCTCGTGGAAAGTAATTCGTAAAATTGCCGCCAAGAGAGACAAACAACGAAAACATTATCTTAAATACGTAGACCCGGGAGATACCACGATATTAAGTTTTAACAGAGTCATCCGCTAATGCACATTGTAATGCAACAATTTCTGAGTGAAAAATCATTCGCCTTGACTTGGATTCGATTCACTGACTAAAACACTCGATCGGACATCGAGGGATCCGGGTTCGAATCCCGATCAAGCTTATTTATTTTTACTCTTGAAAATTGCTGCGTTGTAAGACCCATTAAAGTATGCCTCTAGCTCTCACTAAACGGTTATCAAAACAGATATCCAACTGAGTAAAACATAATAACGCTATCCTTGGGTAATAAATAGAAATTAAATGTTTCACTCTTTTTTAATACATGCATGGTATTAAACGACCCCACAAGGATTTTGAATCCAGATAAATTATATTAATATTTATATAAAATCCTAAATTTGTGCCTTCTATTATTTATACAGGCTCACAATGATTTAAATTTCGAGCGATATAAAACTTGTTAATTTTATGAATGAAAAATTCCGATCGCTAGATAATGAATTATATAATGCGTTGGAATTTGTGTAAACCAAGATCTCAATCTCGAAATCGTATTCAAGGCCAACGGGTGCGTTCGAGTTCGGCGAATAGCAGTGCTATTCCTTCTTCTGGGATCCGCGCTGGGTCCAACTGGCTTCTTGCCGTAACGAGTACACCTACATAATTATTCGGGGCGAGCACTGACGAAACAATGCATCACCATTCTCTTCTCCCGGTCCGCTCGAAGGAAATTACACCCTTCGGCAGCTGCGAATTAATCAAGGACGCGTTTTCTTGGGCGCGGCGTCCTTCGAGGTCGCCCTCCCGGGGGTTTTGCGGAGGCAGGGGGATGCGCCACACGAGTAATGCTCCCGCCCTACGCGGACGGAGCCAGGTGGGGCGAAGCTTCCGCCCGGCACTCGCAACCGGCTCACTCCCTCTAATCCACGACAATCTTGTACTGATCCGGAGAAACATTACGGTGGTCTAAATCCTCTTATATATTTAAGGAAATACTTCGTGGATGTGCCCGTTCGAATGTGAACTGAATCGCGATTCAAGAATCAGGAATGCGAAAACGTGCGGGCGAACGACTTTAATTAATTCCGCAAGGTGTGCTCTACGGGAAGAGGCAAAAGAAAGAGAAAAGGAACGGCATTAAGCAAGAGCTCTATTGGCGGGAATAAATAATGATCAACTCCTTTGGTAAAATCTATCGTTAGTTGAAACCCAATGCCGGAAGGTTCTCATCCAGTGACGGTTTTTAAGTAACTTTAAACGCATTAAAAGTCACATAGAAAAACTGAACTGAATACCTCATGATGAAGGAAATGAAGACCTGTTAAAGAATGAAGGTGTGAAAACATGCGTTAGACTTGCAGCTGGTTCTATATGCATGTACATATGATTTTCCTTAACTATTCCCTTCCTCTGTTGTTTCTGCATCAGCAGCAGCATAATACGCATTTATATAATTTTCATTTCCTGGATTTCATGCTAAATATATGAAAATGTGGGACGTGGTAGTTCAGCGTGTAAATCGTTGAGAAACTGGTCGAAGGGCTCAGGTTTGATTCCTGCTGATGCCACCGTGCACCCTCAGATTCAAATAAGTTGTGTGATTTTTCGGGCACCAGATCTTCCTGGGATACCGTAAGCGGTGCCGGGAAAGGAACTGAACCTCCCTACCCTTATCCGTGAATTTCATACGCCGTTGCGTTTAAGACTGAGTGACCTATACACTCTTTTATGAAAACGACCTTAGGGTTGATAACTGTGGATATGAAAACAAACAAAGTAAAACAATCTTTCGAAGCAATTCGAAATCCACGAGAAGTTTACCCAAAAAAGTAATTACTTTTACTCTCGATGGAAAAATTCTACAACGTCAACTAATGAATCTGATCGAAAATTACGTTTAAAATTTAGGATTTATTAATATAATTTGATTACCTTAAAATGATCACGAGAATAATGTAGAAGAAAAATAAAGGATTAGATAGGCCACAAATGAGGGAGGGCCCGCAATATATTAGTCACTACTCGTCAACATCGGTCGTTCATAATTAGATACCGATACTATTTTTTTTAATTCAAGGGAAGAATAAAGGATTTTTGACACGTTTCCCTGTATTCATAGCCTAAAATAAGCCGTTAACATAATCTTTACAATGCCAGAGTAAAAAATTCAACGCGTGGCAAAAAGAAAGTTTACAATAAGGGCGTTTTCACCCATCATCTTTGAACCATATCGAAAGTCATAAGTCCATCGCTCTTAGGTGAAAGCTCAAGGGATACGGCGGTAACACTTATTTGCTGCTACATTTTGTCATTTGATGGATGATGCTGGTCGGTTTTTCATTTGAAGAGTCCCATTGACGCCCTGTCTTTCCTTCGGTCCTCCAAACAGAGACACGAAGAAGAATCCTCAAGCGGCGACCTCATTAGCTACTCTAAAGAAAAGGGTACGCACTGACCCCTGTCTCTCGAGCATTTCCCATGCAGGTAAGGGACGGTCCCACAAATGCTCCCTCGAAAAGCGAATAAAACCTTTTTCTTTTCACCCGCTCGTTGAAATCTCCCGCTCGTCCTCATCGTTGCCTTTCTCTCTCGAGGGCGCAAAAAGCCCGGATTCTTAACCTCCACTCTCCCCCTGCCCCTCCAACCACTCCTCCGGCTCGCCCCGTTTTGCCCTCCCCTCCAACACCCCCCCCAAAACATATTTCCAATTCTTCTTCTCATGGATGACCTTTTCATGATCCGAGACTATATTGAGGCCATTTATGCCTTTCTTCTGCTCCCGTGACCCTTCAACACGGGATTGAACAAGAGCTCCCGACGACACACGTGAAAAACTAAGGCGTACCGCTTTCAAACCGTCTCTTTATTGCTTCTCCCTCAAACCCCAATCTTTCTCACTCTCCCTCCCTCTCTTAAGGGTTAAACGTGCAGTAATCGTCGATTTCAGTCGGGAGGGGGGAGGGGCCGCGGGGTCCTCCTTCTCCGTCCCTCCAAACTCTCATCTCTTTTATGCTCTTGTTCTCATCTCTCTCACTCCCTCGCCGCGTCAGGACACACACACACACGCACGCGAAAAACACGCTCCCGTCCACACGGAGCATTGTTGCAGCAGCATGTGGGGCGGCCTATGGCGACGGGGGTCCCGAGTAGGGGGGGGGGGGGTTATGGCGGAAGGTGGGAGGGGGGGGCGAACTAAGAGGAGTGTGGGGTGGGGAGTGCAAATGATGATACGGGCCGCCCCTTTTCGCCTCTTCCCCCCCTCGACCCATCCCACCTCGCCTCCCCGAAGTCCCCCTCGCCCTCTCCACCCGCCCTCCCCTCTCTCCTACTCCCCTTGGCCCCTCCTCCCTCCCCCCAACCGCCCCACTCCCCTTTTATACACTGTCTCCACATCTCCTTCCCTCCCCGTCTCGCCTGAGGGAACCCTCTAATCTTCTCGTGGCTGACAAAGCCTGTTGCAAAACCGGGAAGCACTTGTGCTCTGAATGCTAAGAGTATTTTTATTTATATTTTCCTCTTTCCCCCCCGAAACATCAGGAGTGGGTGGGGAGCGCACTGTTTATCTTGGACGACTTATCATTGGAAAGCCATTTCCTCCCTTCCCAAAAGCTCTCCGACTTGAGGTCAATTGGAATTAATTCAGAATAATGCGGCAAGCAGGGTCCATTGTTTTTGGCGACTGTTTAGTTTGTAAATCTTTCTATTAAAAACTTGATTACAAATATTAAGAATGGATGGTATTCTGTTGCAAAATGGGAATGCACTCACTAAAATCTAGTATATACCTTTTGAGTAAGAAATATTTAAAAAGGTACTTATCGAATATGGTGATGCATACATTTCTAGTATGGTACATCACGTCTTTGACCTAGCTTATCAGACTTTTTCTTCCAAGTAGAGAGAATGCAGGGTAAGCTTATTCACTGAATGATTCCTTCAGAACATTTGGAATCTTCTTAATTAGAAGCACGTCAAGTCGTACTTATCTGATTTAAAATAACTAAAGGAAATACACTTCTACATCTATCTACATCTACATAAGTACCCTGCGAGCCACCAAAAAGGTGTGTGGCAGGGGGTGTAGCACCATGAGGGAAGGGTAAGGGTTGAGGGGGTAATGCACTTAGATAATGCCATCAAAGGGGCAGATGGAAATCCATTCCGATTACATACAGAGCGTTATATATGAAGAGCTTAGTGCAGACTTACTGTATCCCCTTAGCGAGAGTATTATTTTAGGAATAATAGATATCTCAATAGTTATCCAAATTACTGATAGGTTACATTGACCTTTTGACACAATGGTCACTGAACTAAATGATTTGAAAGTGCGCTGTTTTTAAGAACATAAATTATCAGTTACGGTAAATGATTGTATCCCTGCACATTCGATCCAAGCATTTTTAAATTAGTCATGTGCACCTATGTTTAGAAATATTTAAATTACAGGAAGAATTCTTAGTGAAATCCATAAAATTGTCTCCAAATTTTAAGGGATTTTAAACAAAAGATTAGGAAATCCAGTTAAATTCAATCGCCTTTCTTTCTCAAATTCTAAAAATACGCCACATCTCAGCAGGGAGCCTTTAAGCAATGCCAAAATGCTTTAAAAGATAGCGATTTGGGCAACACGTAGTCTACCGCTCATGAAATAACTTCACCTTGAAAATGGATAGAATTAAATTTGCGTCAATTAGTAAATAATGAAATGAAATTATGTTATTTTACTTTCGACTTTTATGAAGAAATTACAAACAATACCGCAGCAAAAAAAAAGAGAAAATAAGAAAATTTTTAACATCTAGCACATTATTGACAAATTGTTCACGCAAGATAGCGAAACAAAATTCTGTGTGCATAAAATTTATGACAAATGATCCGTAAACTAAGCACACACTAGAATAGTTTACTTGTCACGGACTTCTATTATTATATTATGACAGCAAATACTGGAAAGAAAATATTTTTTTCTAATTTTTGCATCAATGGCATCATATTATTTATTCAGCATTGCTGTTTCGAATTAAAAAATCAGTTCTAATTTCCCACATTCAATTAAAAAAAGTTTTCAAGTGATATCCAATTTTCATCTTCTTATTCCGCCTACTAAACACCCTTCAATTTTGAAACCAACGCCATTGGTTTCACCTCAACTTTCATATAAACAGCGATTTTAGTTTTTTTGTTTTTAGATTTGATTTGAGAAAGAAAAAGCTCGTACCACCACTATCCGTTTAGGGTGAGATTAAATTTATCGATGAAACATGATTCCTTAAATGTTTTCACAATTACATAGCTTTCATATGTCCACCTTATAAATGGTGAAATTGAGACAAGATTTTAGGGCGCATATTATACACTTGAGAGTTCACTCCGCCAGTGGTACTTCATCTGCCAATCATCACTAATACTTCATTTATGTCATTATTCAACTTTCATACTACTCTCTGCTGTTATTAGCACAAGGTGAAAGATAATCCAAATACTATATCGAACTGATATTATAAGAAAGTAATGAGCACATTTTCGTTAGCAAATTCAGTGTTAACTATTTTTAAACGCTCCAGTCTTGTTTTTGTGAAGATTTAAACGATATGCCAGCCAGAACCACAGTGTCTCGAGTTTGAACGTGGCTCAGCTTTTCATCGATTGATTACATTTGAGTTTCTTGAGTAAACCACTGCCATGACTATTTTGAAATGCATGTCCGTGCATTCATTTCCGGTAAGACCACAAGGACCTAGCTTTGAAATTAAAATACTTTCTTCGAAGTTAACACAAAGTTAGAGTCTAAATAGTAGAAATCTTCGGAAAGAGAAAGCTTATTTCATACATATGGGGCACCCAAATTCACATGCATACGTACTTTCCATCACAGATATGCACTCGTATCTCTCTTCCAACGCCGAAAAAAAACTTCGTGGCTCCCCGAACCTGCGAACGGTGATGAAATCGGGTATGCGTCCGTGTTATTTCGGGGGAAAGCTGCGAGTTGTCACTTGGATCCGAGGAGAAACGCACGCACACATATTTAGGGCGTGTAACGTTCTTCGACGATTAGGATAGGCGTCCAGGTGCATTTATGTCGTTCACCTCTCTCCGACGGCAGCGACGCCCTGCGTCCCGGTAAACCCGCCACCTCCTCTCCCCCTTCTACCCCCCCCTCCTCCTCGAGACCCTCCCCGGCCACCCGCCCACGCGCGCAATTTATTCCACTACGTCCGATACGGCACCCCCGACTCACCCGGCGCCCCTCGGGGAAACACCCCAGCTCCCTCTCCTCCCCCCTCCCTGCTCCAATACGGCAATCTCCCTCTCATCCCCGACAACAATAGACCACAAATATATACGCATACACACCTAAATGCTGAATACGCATATATCTCTCTTTTTTTCTCACTTCCTCCGCAAGCACCTGTCTCCGATTGAGGAGAAACATCGCTGAAACTTGGTGATGCCCTCCTCATCCCCCTTCTCAGTGCCTCTTCCTTCCTCTCACCCTTTCTCCGCCCCACCACCCCACACTTCCTCCCCCTCCCACACCGTGTCCCAATTCCCCCTCACCCGCTGGACAGACACCAACCACTCGTCGTGGTAATTCGTTTACCGTGGAGAAATAGGACTCGGGCTCATTACAGATTCGTAAGCTTTGTCTTTTTCATCTTCTTTTCGTTGTGCAAAAATATTCAAATTATGTAATAATGCAATAATCCCGAATGACTCCAAGTAAGTGAATTGTTAAAAACTGAATATTGGACCTTGGAGCCACACCTTTCATTTGGAAGTTATCTCCCTTCAAATGATGTCCACGGCCAAAAAAGTTCATCCGTATTTTTATTCACTCGTCGGCCGTTTCTGGTGGTGGCTAACATGCCTCTGGGATCCTCACAAGCAGAATGATGCTTCTCTTCAGGAGTTGAACCACCAGAGGATACCCAACACCCATGCCACACGTGGGACTCGAGCCAGAGATATTTCAGTTAGCAGAGGGGGGTGGTACTCACATGATTGACCAAACTTTGGCTGCGAAAATCCGATCTAATCAAGGGAAGCCGCTTTCCGAAAAAGGCAATGGGATATTATTATTAGGGAGCCAAAATAATAGTCCCAGATCGTGCTATTTTGATTTTAGTTTCAATATGTCCTCAACCCCAAAGAGAGACCAACCTCATGGAAGAAAAGACAGATTCTCGAAAAATGTTTGCAATGATTAATGAAAATAAAAAGTTTTCGCCGAGGTCGACAATTTTTCGTCCGTGGAAATATCCGTAGTAGAAAAGACCTCTCGGTCTTTCCAACCGCACTACCCTGATTGAGAGCACCTTTTTAGCCTCCAGTGGAGGGATACCGTATGCCATCTCTCCTCAAATGGAGGGCAGAGCGTATTACGAGCACATGTTATTAATCGTGCCCAAATCACTGAATAATTAGCGTACCCATAAAAAACATATTTGAAGATTTTCACGCGATTGACGCCAAATACCACGAGTAAATACATTCAACGTATTATCGAGTCTTCAACTAATGGTCCCAAGGCCAGGAATTCCAATTTTACCCACAAGAATATTTATTACTCTTGGAGATCATTTTTAAAATTTTCATTCAAGGAATCTCGTGAATCCATCGAGGTTATTGAACAAAATATCACCAACGAAAGGAATCTTTGGGGAGCATTCTGTCATATTTTTGGCATCGATAAGCCAAATGTTCAGCACTACCTAGGATGTCTCGGTGCATGGAATTTCGTCCCGCTTCAAATACACCATCCACCTGAATATTTTCCCCCAAATGTAGAACTTTTGGTTCATAGGTATTTCGTAAAACACATAAAGTATTACCATAACAATCAATTCTGAATCACGAAGAAAATGTGCTGGTCAGAAAATTTCAATATCAATAACTCGCAAAAGAAAATGGCACCCGGTTCTCATAGGTTCCAAAATTTAATTAAATTCTGGAGGTTAATTTGGTGGAAGAGAAAAATTAAGAAAACATTGATTCATTCAATCACAAATAAAGGAAAAGGAAGGAATTTCCGCAAATAGCAGCGAGATACGTACAAACTGCACAGCAACGGTGTCGCTTGGCACCCTTCGACACCAAACCTAGTCGTCACCAAGGGCGGCAACAGCGAGTAAAAAAATTGAAAAATTTCCTCTGTCGGAATGATTTCCTCTGCCGAAATGGGAAATAATGTGGCGGCTACTCCCGCATTCAAAGGCAAATCTCACGTTACATGCGCACGGCTAATTTTCACCATACCAACGGTACTTAACCGAGCCATTATCCACTTCTCAACGCACTTACCAGGGAGAGCCATGCGTGCTAATAAAATAACGTTATTTTCCTGCCATATACTATATGTGCACATGATTGTCGGGTAGTCAACTAAATGGTATTGCTTTGACTTACTACTTAAGGGGCCTCGTCCCTTTCATTCTCCTTTCTTCAGTACAAAGACCATTGAAAGCTTATTACCCTGTAAGGAGAGATTTTGATCATGTCCCTGTTTAGAGAACTCAGATTTCATCTTCACCAGAGACTCAAAAAGAAGCAGAGCACGCTATAGTTAACTCCTCGCTCGTTGGGGGCCTAATAAATATGAATAAAAGTTGAAGAACAAACTTTGTCTGCAATTTGGCCGCGGAAGTAGCTGCTGAAGTCAGTTTGGCAACTTTTGATGATGAATATGCATATGATGTTGAAAGTTAGCTGTTGAGTGTGATGTGGGTTCATAACTGAATATGATTATATTTTATAACCTATTTAATACGCTTTTTTGTACGAAAAAGTGTAGTTACCGTTAAAACTAAATTCAATTACGCTAATTTTTTCATATTGTATGTTACCTTTGCTAATATAAGTTTATTTTCATGATTATAAAATGGTTTCCAGGAACCAATGTTGGAATGATTATTAAAAGTTCAACATTTCAAGATTTTTATTCACAATAAATATTCCTGAATGCCGTCCTCGTATGTATCTACAGAAGCTAAGAGCTTTCAATCGATCCCAATAAATGTAACGCCTTGAATTTTACATTGGAAATGCCATTTCCAGCCACATTGGCGTCGGCTGTGACACTTGTAAAGAGCTCGGATGAGAGAGAGTCATTACTGCGACCCAATTACAGTTTCTTTTTTTTCAGGTCACTTCTCACGATAAGAAGCTTCTTATCAGTGAACCTGAATTATGAGATTTGTCAACCGTACTCAGTTAACTATCTATTTATGCTTTGAAACAGACTATCTCCCAGTTAACGGTGCTTTATTCCGAGGAGTTCAGGAAGCAACCGAGAAACGATTAGTTCCTTGTCCCGCATGATTGAAATTCCGGGCATCATCACGTCATCCGATAAGGAGGCACTCATTGCAAAATGACATAAAATTACTCTTGAACACACACCTTGCTCTTAATTTCAATTCCATTCCCGGGGATGGAAACTTTGCGATAAGACCAAGGGGGTCCGACGAAGCAAACGATGAGAGGTGCGAAATTAAGGAGCCATAGAGAAATAAAGAAGGAAAAGAAGAGATTGGAGGGCTCGAGAAGATGATATTAGCATTGAAAAACTCTGGAGAAGCTATTTCTGAGCTATTTCGCTGATAAAACAATTTTCCATTAATTACGTTAAAGATTAAAATGATCCGAGACATAAGAGAGAAGTTTATAAAAATGAAAATCCAAGTGGCAGCAGAAACAACTTTGGTAGGGGGCCATCAGGACTGGGTGAGAGCGATAGGGTAGAGGTAGGATTTTTAGGAGATTGAGGAGTGGACTATGTTCCATTGGTCCATTGTTCACGACAAGTAGGATACACAGTTACATGATACACTTAAAATTTTTATAATAATTTGGCCCGTTCGATTAGAATCTGGCAATTAATTGTTTCAATTTTTTGGGGTACCTCATTTTTAAACCCGAATACAATTTCGTTAATTTTTCACAAAATATGAGTTACATGACCTTCCTTTCCGTCATCCTCCCCGTTCGCACTTTATCTTTTGTTGACAAATCTATCCAATATTTCCCTAATCGGTTCCTCGTTTAGATAGTATCTCCCAAATTGTTGGACGTTATGCAGATATCCAAGGATAGCTTCCAGTTCGAGTCTTCCCTCGGCCTAAATTGGGCAACAAAGGACTCTAGTGTATTTGCCGTGTCCTCCTCCATCATGCATTCACACGTCCCCTCCTTTTTTTTCCTATTTTCTTGAGGTGTGGTCTAAACTCTCCGTGTCCTGTTCAAACTTGCTTAACTTCTTTGTAAGTTTTAAAGTTGATCTTCATTCTTTCCTTCACGCTAAGTGGGAATTGTCTGGTTGTTTTCCCCTTTTTTAAATCCGCTCCCATCTACATTTTTTCCCATTCTCGTACCCATTTCTCCAGGAAATGCCCTCTTATAACCTTCCTGAATCTGTTTCTCAGTTGGACACAATGTTACATCTCCTAGAGTAACCTGTTCCACATACCTCATCCGTGGCTTGATTCTTCTTTCCCATATTGAGAATGTTATCGACTGTATCCCAGTTATTATTTGTAGAGCTTCATTACAGACAGTATTGTAGCTCCCGGATATTTCAACTAGGGCCTCCCCCAATTTCCTCCGGATTCTGCTGTCATTTAGCCTCTTCCTCCACACCTCACAGCCGTATGCTAATGCTGGGATGGTGACTCCATTGTATAAACAGGAGTCTCCCGTAGTTCTCAGGCTATTTGTGGTGACGCCAAATCTGTTTCTGCAGAGCCTTCCTAAGTTTTTAAATATTTTCTTGACTTTGCCTGCTGCGTGATTGGCGTGTTCTTGGAATGTTAGTCTGTCATCGAATTCAATGCCCAGGTATCTAAATGTTACACTTGAAAGACCGACTACACTTATGCACTTGAGGTGATCTACACATGATAAATTCCGCCGCCGTTAGGACTCAAATACATTGGACTAAAGATGAGAAGCCGAACTAGCAACTACACCGGACCTATCTCCTTCAAGTTCAACTGATGTAAGTAAAACAAATAGGGTAAGTACTCCTTAAACGCAAAAGTTCGTCGACAAAATCAGATGAACATAAACAGCTATGGCGTCGCCATGAGGTGCTTCTTCACAATTGGACGGACAATTAAAACGTGTAAAATGTGAGCATGGATTGGTCGATTGTTTCAATTCACGAAAATCAATAGCACTACACATTGAACCTGGCTCAGTTCATAGGAATATTTTAAAGTGATTTCCAAAGCGGTTATTCATCATGCAAACTTATTCATGACATGGATTTAGTATGAAAGCCTCCTCGAGTGTTAAATACAGCTAAGTATACACATATGATGTAGGTAGTCAAATGTAAAAAAGTGTATTATTCATCAAACATGTTATCATTTTCTTTTTCCAATGTTTGGTTTTTTTCGGTTGCTGCAGTTGACTTAAGTCAACTGATTCATATCTCGCCAGTATTGATAAAAAAAACTCAATGACTTCAGTGATCGGCCCAATGTTGCCTCCCTTTCTTTAATCTTTGTTGTTTTCAAGTCTCTCCTTCCATCCCTCGCCTCTCTCTCTGTGGGGAAGGAGACGCCTCACGCCGACCGCAGCCCACAGCGGTGCGTCACATTCCCTGCCAGTGATTTTAAGGGCGGAGATTATGAATTACATGTCCATGTGAGAGCAGATTTCCCCCTTTTAATTTTCGATTCTGCATGGCCTGTCTTGTTGTGTTGCGGGCCGTTTGTATAAATGGTTATGGCCTCATTTTTATTCCCTCTTTTCGTATAATAAATAACTAATTTATTAGGTGAATTAACCCATGTTTTGAATTGAGTCTTCCTTCAGCATGCATAGCAATTCGCACGTTATTTGATAGATTTTTACTAAATATTTTTTTCTCTTTCCTCTCCCACAACCACCCTTGTCACCTACCCTTCCCACCTGGTGCTTGAACCCGCTGCCATACACCGTTTTGGTGGCTCGTGGGGTATTTTTTGTCGATGTCGGGGATTTGGAAATACATTTCGAATTACGTCACATTTCAGGGCCTTGAAAATTCTCTGGAAGATAAGTATGAAAGACAAGGCAGATCTGTCGACGAATTACCTTAGTATAATCTCAGATCTGGAAAGTCACGTTGAGTCGCTAGTAGCCGAAATAACTCCTACGGTAACCGGATTACGTGCGATTATATGAAACGAGTTTAAATAAACTGGATTTCACTGATAGGTTTTTGTTGGTAAAAGTGCTGAATAAGCAGTAATATATATGTATGTAAAACGTTCTAGTATAGTCCTTGAATATGGTCTCAAATTGCAAATAAAAGGTCACATCTATGAAAAACTCAGGGAAAATTGTAAACAAGGGTGTAACGTTCATTTTTATAGCAATGCTATTTCGAGCACCGCTCACGGAATGGTAATGGTTAAATAGTACATTTTAAAAGGAGACCAACCGACCTGCGTTAGATACAGAATGTACAGATACTGTACATCTATCTTGAGGCTATCCAATTAATGGAGCACGAGGAATCGGAAGGCCATTCCCATATCCGTCTACCTGTCGATAGGTTTTTCTTCCAAGATAGCCTTCCACTGTTTGCACTCCAGAAGGTACTCCCCCCGAGACTCATATCAAGGCCCGCCATCCCCCTCCCACCATTAAACGAATCACCTCCCTCTCTCACTTTGAGAGCGTGTCTTCAACGCGATAGCCATTTGTCCGTTGTCCACGCAATTAGCCGTGGTCCGATCGTAAAGGCGGCGAAAATCCCCTTCCGGAACGGCTGACAAAGGAGCCGAGGGGAGGGAGGTCCTTTGTGGGGTTTCGACCGATCCGGGCGAGTTCAGGTCCAGGCGGGAAAGCGGACTGGGGAAGGAGGAGAGAGAAGGGGAGTGACGGCGGACGACAAGGGGGGAGGGGCGCAAAAATAGGGTTTGGGAGTAGAAGGAGCGTAATCGCCGTGGTTGGAAGGTTTAAGGGGAGAAGACGGGCACAGAGAGCCAAGAGCAGTGCTATCCCTAATCGATTCTCGCATAAATCGATCCTTTCAATCGATTCGATCAAGTCAAGGGTTTCCAAAAATATCGCTATGATTTCTCAATTATGGATTGAGCTTAAAAAGTGAGAATTTTTTAAAAAGAAAATTTTTAAGAGAACGAGCTAACACCTATCCCTAAGGAATAGATAATTGTGAAAATTGATTTGTTGGTGAAATTGTGAACATTGAATGTGCTTAAATTTTATTATTGTCGTGAAAAATGCCATATAATGGCAAACAGACCCAAAGAAATACGAACTAAAATCACAGTAGTACGAATTGCCGCTTTGAAAAATTAGTCTTGAAGAATAAAACAATTTCTGGCGCAACTTGGTAAAAAATCTTCAAACTGGCGTTTTTATAATCGAACCACTTTGCTTTTCCATATAAACTTTTTATTTTCACGACCCACGTTTCGTTATAGCATAACATCATCAGGTGATGATCTTATGATCAGATCAGATGATCACCTGATGATGTTATGCTATAACGAAACCTGGGTCGTGAAAATAAAAAGTGTATGTGGAAAAGCAAAGTGGTTTGATTATAAAAACGTCAGTAGTCTTGAAGAGATATTAGCCAGCATTCCGGCAGAGTTTCGCGGGAAAAGTTCAACTTCTTCGGTATCTAATTTTCATTTTTTTTACGAAAATTGCAACGTCTTCCCATAAAGAATGAAACTCACTGTTTTAGAGTCACTGAATTAATCTCTATTAATTATTAGTTTTAGCTAAGTGAATAAGATAAATAATCTTGATCTAAGGTACCTAAATGACTGTCAAATTTATCCTAAACCGAGATTTTCCGTGAATTTAGACTTTGCTGCACGAGAAATTTGGTTTCCAAAAACTTTAACGCGTTATGTGTGTTTACTCAGATCATTTGAAAAATGCCGATGAATAATTTCGTCGGCATAAACCAATACAATAATTTTTCATTGTCAAGAGAAATATCCAAGTACCATCAATCAAAGTTTTAGTTAATCTTGGACGTTAATCCTCAAGACATCTGTGTCAATATTTTCACTCTCAATTTCAAGGAGTTCATAAAAGGATTCTAGCAAAGATAATTAAATGAGCCTCAACTTGCAATCTTGTTGCACAGAAATATGACGGACATTTGATTTAATCGCATAGTCATACGGACACCTCGCATAATCATCCACAATATGTTACATGGAAAAAGATCCATCGAAATTATCTAAAATGAACTTGTTTCCATCGTTCATTGGCAACGATGCATTTGCATTGTGACTTTTGGTGAAAAATTGAGTCGTTAGCAATATGGTTAATGCTGCCCTGGCTCAAGATCCGAATCGATTCCTCGCTCCAAACTGCCCGCCTCAGGTCGGCACCAGCGAACATGCGTGCGCCTGGGAGGTGTGGGTGGTGCGAGGGCCCGACGAAGGTCGGAGAGGAGGGGCGGAGATGGCCATCCCTGGCCCGCCCGCCAGATAGCGAGCCATCCTTTTATTGACTGGTCCCCAGAGGAAGGCAATCCCCTCCAATTATGTTGCGAGTGACGCGATCATCTCTCACCTGCCATGGCCAGGGATTTCGATCATCCTCTCAAAGCACCGCATACCCTTGATAAAAGCAAGTAAAGGCGTTAACGATTCCTTGCGATGTTAATATTCCTGGCTCTCATTGTCACCACAACCATAGTTTATGCCCTGCCGTATTTCTTACTCCACCTTTGTAACAGAAAAAAACCCCGCCTCGAGATCGTATTCCCAAAAGGAATTTCATGGCAGAATTCAATCGTGGGAGATATTTAACATGACGCACACCTATGATGTACATTCGGTAAATAGTTATGCAATGAGAAAAAAATCATTCCTTTGAATGAGTGAGCAGGCTTAAACCTATTGTATGATGAATCCACTGACTTTAAAATTAGTCATATAGGCAGATAAAAGAGTAGCGATGGTGAATGAACAACTAAAACACAGTGCCTTATTATAAATTATGAGAATGAAAGCTACTCGTATTTACTCGTAGGAAGAAAAGTCACTGAAATTGCAAATATTATAATAGCCTGGGTTAATGAATGGACAACACGCATATTTAAGTCACTATAAAAATTTAGCAATTATTATAATAATGAATTTATAATTGTTATAATCATTAATTAACGTTGTTTACTCCCATATAATATGGTGGTGACAAAAATTAAAGGAACTTTTTAGAAGAAAACTTAATCGGAACCTACTAAAAAGGTTTTTGAAACTGGTTTCACCATTTCTTACACCTACCAAGTGATTATTTTACAAATTGATGCTATTCAAGCAACACTACATCCAAGATTTATTATATCTCTCAAGAGATCGGTGTCATCGGTGACCATTAGTGTCGATTGAGAATGTGAATCTACACTCTAAAAATCCTATTGTGTCTTATTGGTGTATATTTGTCCTTGAAGAAATGCTCAGTAACGTCTGCGGTAATTTTAGTCACATGTATTAGAAGAGATTAATGCAATAAATAAAGTGATCCTTTAAATTGACTATATGCGCCAAATCACGGTGATCCTACTCGTAATTAGGAGACAAGAAAGAAAGAAAGACATCATCACGGTTTCAAGTTAAGAAGGAGATTTGTTGGTGAGAGTATAAAAGTGATTTTTTTAAAACTACCAACAGATTTTTGGTAGGACAGATGAAGTCAAGATTGGTATTTAATGCGAGCCCTGTCGATAAAAAAGCAATGTTCTTCGCTTCACAAAAGATTATTTGAGGTCTGTAAAATTTAAGCTTAACTCATTTCTATACATGAGATACGTAGTATACTCGCTGAAAGTGGCATATTATACTCTATCCCACGACACTAAAGCCTGAATGTCAAATAATTAAAAAACAGCTACTAATGAACGAGTTTCATACTATCAACTCCACTGGATTTATCATTGACGGGACTGAAGAATGGATGGATTTGGGATAGCGCTCGCCCAAAACAACCGAAGGTTGACTCAATTCACTGCTCCATTCCGACGAACCCTTTGTGATTGAAGCAAACGTCGAGCCTTCATCACATCGCCTAGAGATGTCATCCCGCTCTTTAATCCCACCCTTTCCCTTGTACCTTTCGAGAAAACCCTTTGCCCATCGCCACGACAGAGGCGTCGTTTGGGCGGTCCTTTGCGCACCCCTAGACAACAGATAAACCCCGGCATGGCATCCCCGCCTTCCTCCCCTTTGGACGAGACGACGTCCGATGTAGGAGCCGCAGGGCGGAGGGACTCTTCGATCGCCAAACCCGGGACACATCGGGCGATAACCATGTCTCACACTCACAAGCCCACACCAATTCAATGCAACATAACGATGGTATCACTCCCCCCCACCCTCCCCCCGCTGCTGCCCCCTCGTCCCCCATCTCGGGCCCCGTCACGCCCTTCCTTATCCGAAAGCCCCGTCAAAAAGAGAGAGAGCCCTCCTCCTATTGAGTTGCGGTTGTCATATCAACGTCGTTGTCATATCAATGAATAAACATTCTTAAATCCTTGCATCTACAACATGTACTCATACCTGTGCAATGCGACGCAATTTAGATATTATTACGTTAGATATTACTAATCAACAGACGGAAGTTGGTAGCAAAAAGTGAAAACAATGTACAAGCAGTTTCAAATCAATCATATGTACGATAAACTGATTAAAATTATAATCTTAAAAGATGAAATCTTAATTATATGCGTTTCTTGAGTCTTAAAATATTGCCGTTTAACAACTAACCGATATCCATACCAAAAAAGGAAAGAAATATTTGTACTTTTCCACAGATTTTAAAATCTGTGGAAAAGTACAAATATTTCTTTCCTTTTTTTGGTATGGATATTAAATACTTCCACGAAGTGAAGCCTGAAACAGTAGAACTAACCGATAGTTTATTTTTCCTTAGAAAAATGGGTACCTAACGATACGAGTACATTTTTACGTAATCATAATGCAAAATTCAGTCTGCTTACAGGTAATGAAAATGTGACAGGTATCCAAACTTCACATGCAAAAAGGCCAGGTTCATAAATAAGTGTTTTGATGCATCGAGATCAGGATGGAACAATTAGGAGGGAATATACTCGCAGGGAGGCTTCAAAAGTAATTTTGATCAGGTTTCTTAATAGAAAATATGAAACCACAGAACTTCCCAATTTATACATTCGGAATAAAATATAATAAAAACTAAAATTTGAGAGAAAAAACCAATAATGGGATACGACCCGAAAATATCTCTTTCTTCAGATCAGACGTACGTAAACCATTGAAGGGATATGGAAAAAGTGTATTTGTAAAGGAATATGTACGGGGGTAGGCTGAAAGATATTGCACAGATGCTTGTAGAGGGCGAACAAAAACGAGTAGAAAGATCGGATAAAAGTATATTAAACTACAATTCTTAAGTTTCAAATACATATATTTATTCTTCAACATAGTCACCGTTAAATCCAACACATTTCTCCCAACGTGTAACAATTTTTTCATTCCGTCACTGAAAAACTCTCCCGACTTTTCTTGAATCCAGGACTTGACAGTTGCCTTCAGCTCATCGTCCGAGGTGTAATGATAACCCTTGAGGTGTCTCTCGAGTTGAGGAAAAAAATAAAAATCGCAAGGCGCAAGATCGGGGGAATAAGGAGGGTTTTGTTCGTTCTCGTCTGTGAGACGGCGTGGTACTCATCGTGCACAGATTTTACGGTATCCCAAATGTTCATTAATGAAGCCGACACGCTCCTTGGGCATTCCAATATGGTTTGCGACACGCCGGTCATTTTGAATAACATCTTCGACAAGTTTGCGATGCTTATCGTCTGCTGCAGTGATCGGACGTCCTCTGCGTGTTTCATCAACAATTGCGGCTTTTCCAGGTTCCCAACCACGAAATTTTACTACCCATCGATTTACAAGCATGTGTGCATTAGTTTTCGGCCTACCCTCGTACAATTACATTTGCTAGAATTAAATTTAAACTTTTAGCTAAACAATCCCATCGCCTCCCGTCTTCCTCCGCTTCTGCTCCTTCTTTTAGTAATCGTTGGCTCTCTTTCCCTCTCCCTCGGGCGATCGTCAATCACACCCCCTCCCCCCACATCGTACGACGGGGGACAACGTGAGAGAGGAGAATATCTTTCTTCCAATGCTATTATCAAAAAGGGAAAATCAAAATGCTCGCGAAAAATAATTACTGCTACACACATCGCTTCCTCCATTATCGTAATCCTAACACGATTCCTTCGATCCGCATGCGACGCGTCGATGGTCTGACGCACTTTGCCCCCTCAGTCAACAAGGGTGGCGATGACGGGTGGAGTTGGGAAGGAGAATTAGCACGGATCCCCGCAGCCTCCCTTCACCTCCGCCCAACTACCAACACACCCCCCCTCGCCTCCAATCCGGCGCAAGACTATACACTCCCACCCACCCCCGTCCTACCCACACTCCTCCCCCGGGCTCATCCTCCTGTGCCAGACCACCGGAAAGATTCCCTGGCGAGATGTGGCTCCCTTGAAAGGGAGACGTCTAATGTGAGAGCCATTGCCGGGATATATCTGCTCCTTTGATGCCGACTATCTCTCTCTCTCCGCCCTCCCCACCGCCCTAAACGCGACCCCGCCACCCCCGTCGCACACCCACGCAGCACCACTCTTACCACCCTCTCTCTTCCTCCCCTTGGGCCCCATCCCCCCAACTCCCGACAGATTCGTGAGAGAGGGAGAGGTTGCTTCCCTGGCGATAACGAGGCACTCGCTCCTCCCCTCCTAACCCCTCCGCCCCCAACCCCTCCCCCAAATTCCCCCTCGCCCACTCCCCGCGTGAGACAGGACGGCGAACCCAAGGGCGACCGAAGAAGAAAGTTTCGCATGAGAGGGATAAGGGGAGGAGATATAGTATTTGAGGACCATTTGAACCAATGTGCATCCTCCTACTCCTCTTACCCTACCTCCTATCGGAAAACTTGCCAAAAAAAACCACTTACGAAGAGGTGAAGGATTGCGGATATGTATAGCATTGTTTGTGATCGTAATTGAGCTCGCGTGAGTGATCGTAATTGAGCTCGCGTGAGTGATCGTATTGCTCCGAAATTGAGCTACACTAAATAACATTTCACTGATGGGAAATATAGAAACAGTCCTGGTTGTACGTATGTAATACGGTTATCATAGAATAATCCTCGGCCTAGTCACTGACGAAGCTCTTTGTGTGAAACTACGCCTTTCTAACAAAGGTCGACGTAAAACTGAATTTTACTGACATGGTCCTTCAACTCAGTGGGCTTAGAATGACATTTTAAGTTGATTTGCCACAATGGAACTATTAGCTGCATTGTGGATGCATCCACACCAGTTTCAAGGTTGTAGTACCGATCCCTACGATGGAGAGCGATACATATATATGTATATATGTATTTGATAGTTTTGTCCATCCAAAAACCTACCTTAACCGGTAGATTACCTAATAATAATATATATATATATATATATATATATATATATATATATATATATATATATGATTTCTGCGAAGTAACACGGAAGTGTTAAATATAAATATTATGTTATAGAAATATATATGCTTAATAATATGGACGGCACAATAGAACACAGAATAAATAGATAACACGTAAAAGGACACTCACATTGTACATTGTTTAAGCTTTTGGCCTACTCCGAGGCCTTCTTTAGATTAGATTCACCTATCTGATAGTCTGACCAGAAGAAGGAAGGCCTCATATATATATATATATATATACACACATGCCCTGTGTTCGCCTTTTATGTGTTTTCCTATCCCCTTTCCTTATACCTACTATATTTCTATGTTTGAATAAATACTATATTTGTGCGCCGTATGGCGGGACTTCGTATTTGAATGTGTATCTGGCCAATGTGGCTCATCTCTTCTTCTGGCTATGCGTGCCACGAAACGTACTGTTCCTAATCTATATGACACTATATGCTTTCTAACCAACTGTCCCCTCTTCTTGTGTGTATTGTCTATTTCTCCTTTGGTGGGTGGAACAGCTCCCTAAAGCCTTCCTTTGGCAAATGATTCGGAGCCCTTGGGCGTCTTGAAAACATCGCAGATCTCAAGGTAAATTAAGTTTCCTCGGTGGTGTAATGGTAGCACATCCGCCCGGCAAGTGGAGGATCCGGTGTTCAAATCCCGGTCAAGGAAACATTTTTACTTTCGTGATCTGCTCAAAAACCGCCTTCCCCACATGTCCTGTGTTCGCCTTTTATAAGTTTTCCTATCCCCTTTCCTTATACCTACTATATTTCTATGTTTGAATATATATATATATATAAATATAAATATTCATTCAAACAGAAATAGGTATAAGGAAAGGGGATAGGAAAACACATAAAAGGCGAACACAGGACATGTGGGGAAGGCGGTTTTTGAGCAGATCACGAAAGTAAAAATATTTCCCTATCCGGGATTTGAACCACGGACCTTCCACTTTCCGGGCGGATGCTCTACCAGTTGAGCTAATAGGGAAACCTGATTTACCTTGAGATCTGCGATCTTATAAAGCGCCAAAGTGCTCCGATAGATGTTGCCCGAGAGATGGCGTTATGGAGCTGTTTCACCCACCAAAGGAGAAATAGACGGGACACAAGAAGGGGAAAGGATAGTAGAAAAGCATTCATACGATATTATAAAGGATAGGGACGGTGCGTTTCATGGCACGCATAGCCAGAAGAAGAGACGAGCCACATTGGCCAAACACATATTCAAACTTGAAAATCCCGCCATACGGCGCACAAATATTCATTCAAACAGAAATAGGTAAAAGGAAAGGGGATAGGAAAACACATAAAAGGCGAACACAGGACATGTGGGGAAGGCGGTTTTTGAGCAGATCACGAAAGTAAAAATATTTACATCTATCGGGCAACATCTATCGGAGCACTTTGGCGCTTTATAAGATCGCAGATCTCAAGGTAAATCAGGTTTCCCTATTAGCTCAACTGGTAGAGCATCCGCCCGGAAAGTGGAAGGTCCGTGGTTCAAATCCCGGATAGGGAAATATTTTTACTCGTATATACATATACTCGTATATGTATATATATATATATATATATATATATATATATATATACGAGTAGGGCTTAGTACAGGGTGAACTCTACCTGTATCATCACCAAACGAAACGACCGTAGGGTTGATTACTGTGTCTATGGTTATATATATTAACGAAAATGTTCTCAAAAGTGAATACAAGGTCAGGCACAAGCATGGCGGTGATGTAAAACTTTGATAGAAAATAGAAACACAAAAGAAAGAAACACTCACAGTATGTTTTTTTTAATATTTCGGTGGCCCGACCACCTTTCTCAACGGAAGTATACTCGATATATTATCAGTTACAGCTTTCTAATCTCACTCACGTGAATCAAGTTGTCCATATGCCTGGACAACGAATGAAATTTCCATTACAACGCTCATTAATGGCTGGCGAATAAGGGAAAATCAGGCGAGTGCCTATTCCCACAGTATCATCTCTAATGCTGACTAAACAAACGGCATATTTTTGTGCAAACCTGGTTTTATCGTGGGATTTTGTTTCGACTACCATGGTCACCCGGGAGCCTAATTTACGGCCAATCGAGAGGGGAAAGGAAGGAGTGGGAGACAGAGGTGGGGGAAGGAAAGGAGGAGGGGGAGGAGGTGAAGGCGGGAGAAGGAGAGGTGAGGGAGGAGGGGGAGGAGGTGAGGGCGGGGGTCATGAATGGGGGGCAACAGAGTGAAGCCATATGGTCCTCCCTATGACACCGCAGAGTCATCAGTCAGTACAACACTTAGCCTGATATAGTGGCTTCCAAACGGCATACGGAAAGGGAGCCTATCGTATGACGCATTGTATTATTTCAATTATGCAGAAATTTCATTATCCGTGCGATTTAAAAGAAATGAATTTTTTCAAACGACGTTTTTCATTGCAATTGAATTTAGACTGCACGAGAAACATTTTAGAGCAAATTCAATGGAAATACAGCGCAACAAGGAAGTCTTTTCTAAATATTGAAAATCATTGTCGATTTTTTATACAATTACAGTGCAGATGTGGACGAAAGAACTGAGTAACGGGGTTGTGTTTTCTGGAAAAAAGTATGACTTCACAGTTCTCGCTCAACGAAAGTAATTACTGAATTGTATCTTAAATTTTTAAATGGACAGAAAGTGTAAGATTATGTTCGGAGCAAAAATGATACGTTATAGAAGGAGAACTGAACAACTGGCATCAAAATTTGATAAATCAAAGATTAGTACAGCATGGGACATCAATTAGTTTCCGCACTCAGATTTTTCATTGGATAAAATTGAAATGTTCAGGGATAACATTGACGAATAGGATTATATGTGATCACATACATACTATTATAGCGTATTCATTATTATTTTTTATTATTAAAATGTGATTACGCATAAAGAACACATTTTCGGGCATCAGATAATTTCTCCGGAGATGTCCTCGTGGCAGCTTTCTACATCAGACGCAGATGCGCATCGTAACAAGTATTTTAAGTAGACTCTTTTAACTGTAGAATAAAAATCCTAATTCCTATTTTTCGGAGAGGAAACTAAATATTTCGAATGAATTTTTGAATCAAAATATATCACAAATAATGATGTTTAAAAACTTACACTTTTTAATCTATTTCCTTATATGTGAAGAAATTTTAGCCCTTGTACCTTCAGACGAGCGTGTTAGGAGTTTAATTGACGCTGGTGAATAAAACCACATTAGATTAAATTTTTATCTTCTTTTCCCTTCGGAGATTAGCCTCATCGGTCGAGGAAAAGATTAAGCGCGTTCCGGGCCCAATCTTTTCCTCGGGCTTCTTCCCCGAAGGGAATATCTAAGAGTGGCTAGGAGTGATCAGTTTTGGGACATTCTTCTCAGATGCAGAGGCCATTAGATTTTTTTATATTTAGGTAATCTACCGGTTAAGGTAGGTTTTTGGATGGACACAACTATCAAATAAACATTTTGTGACTCCCCACCTACCAAGCTAATCTATATCAGGTCCCTCTTCATCTCGGTGTACTTCTTTCCTCCCTTCATCCCATCCAACATCCCTATCCTGTTCCTACCCTTACCTCGCTTGCCCAACATTCTCCCCTCTATTACCCTCTTCAACATTCCATTACCGCTCAATACGCCTTTCATCCATTTTTCCTGCCTCCATAGGATTTCTCTCAACAAACCCCTCTCCTCCCTCACCATTTCTAGTACTTCCTCATTTGTTTTCCTTTCGGTCCATTTCACCTTCTCCATTCTTCTCCACACCCACATTTCAAAAGCCTCCAATCTATGTCTATCCTCCTGCTTCAGCGACCACGTTTCCGCGCCGTACATAGCTACGCTCCATATCAGAGTTTTTACGAGTCTTGTCTTAACATCCCTACTCAACGTCCCCGTCATTAACTCCCTTCTCCTTGAGAAAGCCTCCTTGCCTAGCGCAATTCTTCTCCTTACGTCCCTACCACTTTGACCGTGTTGGTCCAAAACACTTCCGAGATATGTAAACTGCTCTACCTGCTCTATTCTTTCCCCGCCTATTTTAATATTTAGCTTAGCCTTTTTCTTTCTGGAAAATCGCATAACCTTTGTTTTATTAATATTGATTCTCATTCCATATTTATCGCACTGAACCTCCAATTCACTCAACAATGCTTGCAACCCCTTGGCTGACTGAGCAACTAATGCTTGGTCATCAGCAAACCTAACCGATTTTACGAAGTCCCCTCCGACTTTCATTCCTACCTCCAGTTCTTCCCATGCCTCTTTAATCATTTCCTCTACATATACGTTGAACAGTACCGGTGACAATGGGCAACCCTGCCTTACACCTCTTCCTAACACTGCCCATCCGGACTCTCCGTTCCCCACTCGCACCTGAGCAGTCTGAGACATGTACAGGTTGCGGATCAGTCTCCTGTCCCTCCAATCCATTCCTATTTTCTGCAATACTCGCATTAATTTTTCCCAATTCACTCTATCAAACGCTTTTTCGAAATCTACAAACTGCAATGGCATCACGCGTACCTCTTCCTTTCCTGAACCCAAACTGATCATCCCCTAATTAGATTAGGCCATTAGATATTGTTTTCTTTTAGATTTTTTCTTTGAATTACATTTACATTAAACAGCTCTCAATTTCTAAATCCATGCACTATATTATAACTTATACAGATACTAGGAATTGCATTTCTTTCGATTGCATTTGGTCTTCGTCCATGATACTAGTACGCTAAATCCATTGCTGATGCAGTATTATCTTCTGAATTTGATGCATCTTCCCTTTAGTTTTACTTTAAGTATTTATTAATCGTTTCGCTTATTTTAAGGAAGTTTATTTTTCATCATCAATATTTCAATGGTAAGATTGGTGTACCCCAGCCCCCCATTTTCCTCTATTCAGTGTTATTCCGTCACCCCCCGATAGCTTCTCCGTTTGCGTCCTTCTTAATTTCCCCTAGGTACTTGTCTCTTGGTTTTCCTTATTAAATATTCCCTTCGATTTTCTCTTCCACGCATTATGTTTCTCCCAAATAATCCATCGTGCCTCAAGGTGTGTCCAATCCATCTAGTTCTATTTGCCGTTCTCCATATTGTCTTTTCCTCTTCTGCTCTTCTAAATACTTCTTCGCTGCTCTCTTTTATTTGTTTTTGTATTAACTTTCAACCTTCCCATTCAGTGCCATATTTCAATGGCTCCTACTTTTTGCTAAGTTTACTTTTTCAATGTTCCAAGTCGTTGATTTGAGGAATATCCTGCTTTATAGGAACGACTTCACGAGCAATTCTTGTTAGCATGTAGTCAATTTGGTACACGTATTTTGCACCACCTCTCGGCACATTACATGCCTATTTCTACTCCGACGTTGTTCGAAGAAGTTGTTTGTCACTATCATGTTCCTCTGTCTACAGTTTTTCTTCCGCAATATTTATATTTTTCCCAACTCCATCTGCCTCACGCATGCTGCTTCCCTCTTAGGGGTAGAAGAGACCCCCATAGTCTCAACCTCGTTCCAAAATGAAGACGAATATTTATCTATCTACCCTCTTTCCGATCACAGCGTTCCAGTCTCACATCACTATAACGCTCCCTTCTGCTGAACCAGTCACTCGTATACGTACGTCTTCTATGTCATCTTCTGAATAGCTGGATGTTGTTCAACACACCTGGATTATCACTGCATTCGTAAACTAACCTTCTAATTTTAACATCAGAATCTTCTTATTGTGTACCAACACGAGTGGATTCTTCTTATACATTCCTTCTGGAATATGTAATGCAATATGTCTGCCGCAGTTGTATGAACAACGTGATGAATTCGCATTTTTCACCGGGACTAAGGCGCAGAATCAGACTATAATCTATTGACTATGAAAAGTAGCGTCCGATTCACAAAGATACAACAGGGAAAACAGTTTTAAGGAAGTGAAATTTGGAAGCAATAAGAGGAACGACAAGACATGAGTATCAGCGGGTCGCTGGGAAAATTATGGCTGAGGACAGAGAGCTGGGTACTTTGAAAAATGGGTACTTAAGTACTGGGTACTTCAGTTGAAAAATGGAAACGCATCAAAAATGGATATCGAAAGCCGCTAACGAACCTATAGAAATTGCAAAAAGGAAACCATGGATTACAAACGAAATTATTAGAAAGATAGAAGCGAGAAGGAAATGAGAAAATGTAAATAAAGAGTTAGATAGAAAGAAGTACAAAAAGTTGTACGAAAGAAGTACAAAAAAGAATAACAACAAACTTAAACGAGTAAAAAATAGAGCAAAATAAGGGCAGTGGAAGGCGTATTGCAGGGTATGGAAAGCTCGTAGAGATATGGTGAAATTGGTGAGCTGTACAGGAAAGTTAAAACACTATAGGGAAATAAAAAGGGAAAATCTGGGTAAAAAATCAGAGATAAGTCAAGAATAGTATTAATTGAACATGAAAGGATCCAAGCGAGATGGAAGAAATATCTATAGGAATTGTATGGCAAAGACATTATGCCAGAAAGATTAAACATTTACGTAGAATATGATATAGATGAGGATATTTAATGTCCAGCAAGATAGAACGGGCATTAAGGGAATTGAAATCAAATAAGGCCGAGATGGTAGAGAGCATTTAAGCGGTACTACTTTAAGGTTGAGAAATTGTGAAAGGAAAAGTCTCTATGGAATAATTCGAGCATTTATGAGGAAGTGATTTGGTCGAAAGACTTTGTGAGAACAATATTAGTTCCTAGTCCAAAAAAGGAAAAGGCAGGAATAAGTAAGGATTACTGAACAATAAGTTTGACTTCGCACGCAGCTCAAGTGGCTGTCAAGATCATCAACAAACGAATGGATAGTAGGGTAAATGATTACTTAGGAGATGATTAGTTTGGGTTACTTCTTCTTAATTTATTTTTAGTTTCTGTGATTACTGATAAATGTACACATATTTTCAGTAAAATATTTACTGGTCTGTAATTTTCCGAAAATTCGTTCCAACTTTTTTCCTACCAATCCATTTTATTTATCCGTATGTTGCGCTTTGGATGGTCGTTTATTCATTCTAGCTCTGAGGTATCTTTGAAGTCTGCAAGCACTTGTCTTTTACAGTTTACTGGTATACTGCACAATCTCTCTAGCTGGGGGACCTAGTTTATCATCGGGGCTGTTTCTTCTATCCTTTGATATTTCCACTACGAAATGAATAGAAGGCAACATGCGCAGTATATGCTCCATCGTATGTATTTTATTTCATCACTACCCTACATATACACGGTGGGCGGTCCCACATCCGCATTCTAGGAAGGCTTCCAACGGAAGACCAGCAACTTCACCCATGTTCAAATTTTTATTCGAAGGAAATATTTAAGGGTGACGTTAGAGGAAACGATTCGACTGATACTTCATTAACATGTTCGAGTAGCAAAGTAATGGAAGGTCTTCATTTCTCAATATTAATAACTCAGACAATGTTAGACCCTTCATAGCCCAGCTCTTTCCTTAAAATCTCTCAGGTTTGCCCACATTTCACCTTAAAGTAGCAGCCATCACTTGCAATCATCATGTCATGAGGGCCGGTCTTGAAGGGGGATGGGGGGGACGAGCGAGGCGACCGTGTACGAAGGAATTCACAGTCGATATGTGCCAAAATGCGATACTATGCTACGTATTTCATTTCTCATTTTAATGAATAGTAAAACTATTTCATTTTAAAATGAAACAATGGGAAACTTTTGTAGAGGAGTGAGTGCAATGACATCCCTTTTGTCCAGGCCCTAAAAGTTCCCTTATGCTATTGTGGCTACCACGATTAAATCTTTACCTCCCAAGCTATTGTTGGTCCACTCCAGTTCTGCATATCACAATGATTCCCCCCCTACCCTCTCCTGCACGCCCCTCACTCACTCACTGGGGAAAGCCCTTGAAGTTCAGCATCGACTTCAGTAGCATGTTTTTCAAAACCTTCGTGTCTAAATGTTCATTTGAATGTATAACAGGAGCTTTGCTGATTTTTGATTGGGAGATTGATTGAGACATGTCATCAAACCCGAAGCGTTATCAAGCTATGTGATAGTTCAGGGTCATGGAAAATCGCAGGCGGCATTGGGAAATAAATTAGGCAACCTATTCTAAATGTGTGAATTTCACTCGCCGTTGCGTTTGGTATTAGGCGAGCTCTACTCTCTCAAATTCACAACTAATTTTTAGGTTAATCATTGTAGCAATAGGTTAAACCTAGGAATGGGCTTACATCATTATCTAGAGAGCATAAAATAGTGATGAGGAGGGGGCTGTGGGAATTTTGAAGGGGGCAACGATCTCTGGTTGGGATCGCTTGAGAGGGGGCGGGCGTGGACGGAAGGGGGAGTTGGGAGGCGATGACTGCTGCGGCGGAGGCGAAGAGTGGGGGGCGGGGGAGGGGGTGGAAGGAATGGGTGACAGACGAGAGTAATTACCGAGAGGAGTCTAGGAGATGCTTATCTCTTAACCTCGCCCCTGTCTCCCGATGCGTCGAACAACAAAAGGCATGGAGCTCGAAAGGTACGTAATTCCCCGACCGAGAGCCAGTGAGATACAGCGCATATTATGTCGCCGGCAATATTCCCTGGGGCGATATGAAAGGAGGAGAAGAGAGAGAAAAGAACTTGGCCAAACCGTAATTGAGCCATTTCCACGTCCAATTATTTTTTTATCGTTTTCTTTGTTAACTGTTTACGATTTTTCTGGATAAAAGGAGATGTAAGTGGTTGAGGGCGATTTCCAGAAATGAGACTTGCAGAAGCCGAAAGAAGTTCCATTCAAAAACATAATTTGTTCACGTGTTCATTGATTTTTCTCTTTTTATGTTTTGAGAATTTAGTGTTTTATGATTAGCCAATGAAGCCGATTTTTTAATAAGCACTTTTAGTGAAATGCCGTAAACGACAATATTTAGAGTGAAAATTAGCCTCACCAATGAAAATGATAATTGTTTCTTTCACGTAAAGCACGAACAAAAATATTTACGCATTACTTTTACCGTGCTAGTTGAATGAGTTGGGTTTTGCGAAATTACTAAATACTAGAGGATTTCTGTTTTTTACTTTTGTCATTTCGCTTACGCTTTTTTTATTATAATAACAGAAATATTTCCTTGCGAAGATATAGTTTTATATGTATACCAAACAGTTCTCACTTCCGAAGAAAAGAGTATAATACACATTTAGTGTAAATACGAGAGAAAACTGAGATCAAAATATTCATTTCTAATTAATAACAAAATTAATTCGACGGCACGAGCTCTATATTCATCTATAAAACCAACTTTTGTGTTACAAGGTCTGTCCGAAAAGTCGTAAGGCTTATTTTTTCCCGGATAAACGGACGGACGGGCTACGGTTTCTCTGACTGTGTTCGAGGGAGGGAAGACTTAGGAACGGCAGGAGGTCGGTTGCAGTTGGCTCCCAGCCTTTCGGAGTGCAGATCGTTCGTTTGCGAAACCTCTATAACGTGATCTCGTTACGCTCCGTCACGAACCAGTTCCTGGAGCAGCGCTATGCCATCAAAATTCGTGTGAAACTGGAAAAAATCAGAAAAGAGACTCATGACATGCTCAAGGCAGCGTATGGCGATAACGCCGTGGGTAGATAAAGTGTTTATGAATGGCACAAGTTGTTTCGGGAGGGTGGAGAAGATGCTGAAGACGCCGAACATCCAAGACCCCCTTCGACCACAAAAAGTGATGAAAATCTTGCAAGAAAGGGGGTTTTCTTGGACAGGGATCGCAGATTAAGCGTTTTAATAGTTCCTTGGCATCCATATAAGTGATGTACAACGACTTTTGACCAAAAACATGGGCATGAAAAAGATGTGTGCGAGGTTGGTGCCGCGAATGCTCTCGGACGAACGAAAGAAAACTCGCAAGCGGATTTGCCAAGAGCCTCTCGGCCATGTTGAGTGAGGATCTAAATTTTTTAGACAATGCGTCGCCATACTCTTTCCTCTTACCTCTTCTCTAATCCGTGCTGAAAGGACGTCATCACGGTTCGGTGGAAGCTTTACAACGGACCGCGACGAGGGAGCTAAACAGCATTCTGGGCACCGCGCATCGTACGCCTTCTGGAAGGCGTACGAAGCGCGGAAAACCCATTGGCTGCAGTTCGTGGACGCACAAGGGTGCTACTTCGAAAACTTATGAGTAAATTAATCAATTCCGGGAACGCATGTTTTTTAATCGACTCAGTTGTACCACTTTTGGGACAGACCTTGTACATAATAGGATCATTTAACTTCACTCATGAATTTAAAAAATTGTTTAAATTTGTCTTTTTCATTACAGATCAAAAGCAAATTTCTGCCCAAATAAAATAAAAGAAAAATTCACTCCAACATTTTTGCAATCGATCAAAATTGTTTGAATGAAACTGAATAGCCAATTGGAGTTTTTCTCTCCACACTGAACGCAAGATGCAGCTGTTTGGAAATAACTCAAAAGATTCCTGGAAGCGTTTAATTATAGTACAAATGAAATACTTAAAATGAATACTGTCTCTTAGTGCCATGCTAAAATTATCAAGCTAGTTTAGAGAGAACTTTGGGACAGTAAGTATATTTTTTAGCGACTACATACATAAAACTGAGCAGAAACACGTTTATGATTTTCCCATATGACAATAATATGTATGTCTGCAGGGAAGTATAAAAATGTTGTTCCATTGTGTTAGGTCTTTCAACTGAAAAAATATCAATTTTTCAAAGAACTGGCGTAGCGCCAGTAATAGTAATTTTCCGTGCTAATACACCAGGGTTTAGTCAAAGTTCTTGTTGACGGGATATAAAGATCTCATATTAATTTGGACCGTAAAAATATAATAAGAAGGTAATCAACAGAAGTCTCTCTACAGTACTAAATAAAATGATCCTCAGCAACCAAAGATCAGGTTCAAGTGATGCATACTAAGAATGATACAAAATTGTCATGGGCTAATGTACCATCTTTTAGGAAATAATGTAAGTTCGTCTCACATTAAATTTTTTGGGCTAATATAGGACAGTCAAATTCTTCACATATGCATTAAAATTTCACTCAGGAATCCCACCCTTTGATCTCTGACCCCACTAAATGTTATGTTTGCACCAGTGTTTCCAGTGCTATACAGAGATGTGGTGCAAAAGATAAAGAAAAGCAAAGTAGTCCAGTAGCAAATGACACGGTAAATCCTTTCAAAAACGAATGTTTTCTCAGACTCGCACTTTTGATATTCGGGGGAGGAGAGTCATCCACAGCGAGTGGAATTAAATCCACGATGCGGCTGTGAGATAAGTTCGTGAAGGTATAAAACGAGCCGTACAGAAAGGGGCCAAGTTGGCGTTGAAGGCAATAGAAGTCTATCAGGAGCAGGGAAGGAGTGCTCCCGACGTGGATGATGACAGGCAGTTGCGAGCAGCAGTCGAGGGAGGGAGAGAGACGTGTATACATACGTGTAAGACTGTTGGAAAGATAATGGCGAGGGAAAGAATGAACCCAAGGGGGAAAACGAGAGGGAAATTCCGCAAAGGGCATGCTACTCCAGGTGAAAAAATTAACGTGAGGATGTCAGAAAAAATTAAGATAAAACATAATCTGTTACGAACAAATGATTGCCAGTCGAGTAAATGGCTTCGCCTTGATAAAAGCATTAAAGTAACTGTGTTATTTGCAGTGATATCTAACAAGGAACAAACTTCCCAGAGTGGAATCAATTTTTCGCTTTTTTCTAAACATATTGCCTTAGGATACCTTGTATTCACTCATGGCTTTCATCAGCGAGGCAGTTTAAACAAAGTAAACCAGTTACTTCTATGCATGAACAAAGTCAAAAAATAATTAAATTAAATGTGGAAAATGATTTACAATCAACATCAATGTTGACGATGATTTTCGACATGACACCACACCCACCCTTCAAATCATAATCAACCTTACTCGGTTAGTGGACTGTACCACTGGAATTACAGGTTGTATACCTTGACCTAAGAGTTGATGTTGTGCTGATATACGATATTTTACTGATAAATAATGGTGCTTTTGCAGGTTTCCCTTATGGAATATGTGTGGAGGTGAATACCCAAGAGACGGATGAAGAATTTTCGTCACTCGACCTAAGGAGGAGTAAAAACACTCATCTAAAAATTTTCACTACAGATAGTTGAATTGGCCGATCAAAGGAAGAAACAGGAATACTCAAACAAGTGACTAAATAGAAATCAATGAAACGGATATTTTGGTGAAATATAAAGTCAATTAGGCAATTTCATACATTAAAAAAATATTTTTCCGGCAAATTAATTAAATATAATTAAGATAAAGTTTTCTTTGAATACTAAAGCTATGTGTGATAATCGATATTACAACTTCGTTTAATGTTCTCAGTCTCAAATTGGAGAAATTTCCGGTTCAATCAATATTAAAAAAAGAGGTTGTCTAAAATTATTTTCTAAGATCCGACCAGTATAGATACATTGCATGAAACAGCTTAGCAGAGACGCATATGCAAAACGTGTAATTATATAGTTATTAGAGAAACGTTTGGAGATGAGAGAATTCAAATGTTGGACAATAACGTCACAAAAGTATCACTCATATGGAGCTCTTACACGGAGAGAAATATTCAAATTTGAAATCAAACCTATGTGTTCTAGAGTCCTACAATGATAACCCTTAACATGAGCCAAAACAGTTTAAGGAAAGTTTATCCCTCACATAGTTCGTGCTTAGAAAAATCGGGGAGTAAACTCATTTCTTGTGGTTTTTATTCATGGTTTGTATAAAAAAATATCTGGGAAATTTACGGAGAATAAGTTTATTTCAGATATTGCTACAATGGCTCCAAATTATCCATTAAGCAGTAATACACTTTTGCCAGCGGCTTTTCCACGACTCAAAGGCAAGGTGGAGTCCGGAAGGTCTTTAAGGGTACGCGCGCAAGATTCTTTGACGGCACTTAGGGTCCGATTGTGGTGCCCTTTGAGGAAAGATTTCACTTTTGGGAATAGGAATGGTCTGCTGGTGCCAAGTCAGGACTTTAAGAGAGTTAGGGAATCGTCGAGATCCCTTTGCAGAAGGTCTTCACAAGGAGACTCGGCTCTGCTTTTCCTTGTCAGTCAAGACCTTCCGAAGGACGAGTTTCGCGCAGATCTTTCACATCGCCAAATTTTCAGTGATAGTTGTGTGCACCGTCATCTTATCAATGTCAATACAATCTGAGATCATGCGCACACTTAACCGACGCACAATAGTCAATATCGCCTGAAAGTTGGTTATATAAAATAGTTACACGATTTTCATAAAAATTTGTGTACTATTATTTTTAGGTTTTTGAACACGAATCCGTAGCGAAAATTACAAAAAAATAATTCCAAGCCAATTTATTCGCATTTTTTTGCAAATTACCAGAATTACCAAACTTAATTTTTTTAAGAAACGTATACTATAGGTTTTGAGGTTTCTGAACATGGTCCCGTAGTGAAAATTGCACACACAAATAATTACCAATTTGTCAGCAATTTTTTGCAATATGGACAGAATTATTTAACTTTTTTATGTAATTTAAAAATACATAGATGAAATAAAAAATTAGGGGGAACGTTTTCCTAAAAATATTAATTCTTGCCTTTTTTTGATCATTGGAATCTTTAATCACAGTAAATTTCAGACCCTCAGACTGGCGTTGCTGTACCCTATTCCCTCTACATTTGTGAATCGCCGAGAGATTTTTCGAGAAAAATGCTCTTGAAAATTTCGGCCGTACTTGTTGGTTGTTGCCTTCTGCGCTTCTTCCGACGGATGTCCGATGGGCAACATTTCATGTTCCATAAGGTCCCTGCCGTGCATAAGCACCTTCTTCCTGTTCTGTTGTGGGCATATAATACCAGCCGTATAGTTCAGCGTATTTGCGGGAGGTTTCAATTGCAAATTAATGGAACTTCTTGTGGTTTATATGTAATCGACAACACAAGGTCTCTAGCACTATGGGTAGACTGCGGATCTTGGGTCGATCGCTTGTTACAGACCTCAGAATAACATCATAATCTGCTACTTTCTGTCCGGCCTGCCACTTCTTCACTTGTAATATGTATATTAAATGTAACAAATAATCATAAAATCTTATTTTTGCACGCAAAGGGGATATACCACATTGTAGGTGATCAATTTTAATGGGACGACTCGAAACTTCATCATCTCCAATTCGGACATACTAAAAACGCCCATATCATTACAGGTGACAGTAACTGCAACAAATAATAAAAATATTTCGCATCATGGTTTCCAAGGGTCTGTATTAGCAGCTAGTAAGACTAGAATAGCACGATAGAATTGTCGATAGGGCCAGAGAAATAAGAAGTTGAGAGGCCGCTTGCAGGCGCGGACTCGGTTCGCGGCACAAAATTCAACTAATTAAGTACTGTGAACAATTTAATACAATGCATGTGTCAGAATTATTCGGGATTTTTTGTTGTTTTCGAGGTCAAAGGTCTGTTTCAGCTCAAAATCAACATACTTTTGCCGTTGATTTAATAAAAAATTGGTGAAAAATTAAAATTATAATCTAAGAAATTAAAAGCCTTTACCGTTATCTTGACAATTCCATTTTAAAAAATAAATGTTCACCTTTTAGGAAGAATAAAACAGTTTCTGGCGTAACTTGGTGGAAAATCTTCATACTGACTTTTAATAATCAAACCACTTTACTTTTCCACATAAACTTTTTAATTTTTACTACCCAGGTTTCGTGATGATGATGAGACCTGATGATGTTATGTTATAACGAAACCTGGGTAGTAAAAATTAAACAGTTTATGTGGAAAAGTAAAGTGGTTTGATTATTAAAAGTCAGCTTTTAGGAAGAATTTGTCAGTGATTTTCAGTGAACGTTCCACTTCTGCATCTACGAGCTGTGAACTTGCTACCTGCGCGGAGGTCACTTTCGATTTGAATAGAACGGAAGGTGCCCATGTTCATACCTACATGTGGTGGTTTCATGTCCAGGAACCTTTACTCTTGCCAATTCTATTGTCAAAACACCCTATATAGAGATTTTATTTTGCTCACTTTAGCCAGGTTTTGGAGACTTTGGACCACAGTGCGACGGTCTGAATTCAGTAGTCCACACAAACGTTAGGAAAAAATTGTTACCGATAGTTTTTATACAAACCTTGAAAGTCCTGTTTTTACGATCAGGTGGTTTTTACAATCGATTGCATCGCGAGAAAGAACTCATCTGACATCAATGAACTGAACTTTGACTATTTTTTGCATGATTACACCTCCCCTTCATCATTTCAATCCTAATTGTTCCAAATTGTTAGCATAACAAAACACCACCCTGATACGCTATTGTGTTTTGAAATGTTTTAATCACGGGCTAACGAACTCATTTTTTGCAATCGATGCAAAATAATGATTGATCCCACAACCAACGCAAAAGTCCATCCTACAGGGTCGCACCCTAAAGTGGTAAAACTGATTTTCTCTGGTTCTCTCTTCCGCGAACGGAGCGCTGGAGGGAGGTCTGCCTGGCAGGGTAAGGTGGAGGGGGCTCTTAGCAACAGGCCGACACCAAACTCAGTCGCCTACGGGCTGTCGTTGAGTGAGGATACCGTTTTTAGTGAAGCAAGGTTTTTGTCCACGTCGAAAAACAAAATGAATCTGAATTTAGAGCAACGCTATTCCGTGAAGTTTTGTGCGAAACTCGGGAAGACGGCAACTGAGACCCTCGATATGATCAAGCAGGCTTATGGGGACACTGCCTTAAGCCGTTCCATAGTATTTGAGTGGCGCAGGTTGTTAAAAAGGGTAGGGAGCTAGTTGAAGACGACCATCGCTCCGGACGGCCGTCAACGGCAAGAACCGACACGAATGTGGACAGAGTGAGGACACTGCTGAACACAGACCGACGCTTAACCAGTGAAGAAATTGCAGACCAGTTGGGTCTGTCTGCATCCAACGTCCAACGCATTATTTCACAGGATTTGGCCATGCGCAAGGTGTGCGCCAAGATGGTGCCGAAAATTTTGAGTGTCGACCAACAGGCAACGGCCAAATACGGCGTTGCCACGTTGCCGCACCCGCCCTATTCTCCCAATCTGGCACCACCGGTTCTTCTTCTTCCCCCTGATGAAAAGACAGCTCAAGGGACGACGTTTTGACTCGATAAAGACCATTCAAGAGGCTTCGACGAGGGTCATCAACGACATCCCCAAAGAAAATTTCCAGCGGGCGTACGGGGAATGGGAGCAACGTTATACTAAGTGTGTAGCAGCTCAAGGAGCATACTTTGAAGGTTATTAAGTCGATGTAAGTATATCTTCAATAAAATTCTTGTAAAAAAATCAGTCCTACCAGTTTTGGGTGGACCCTGTATATCAACGAGAATTGCTTTACTATTATTGCTGCTACATCCACTGCTTTAGTTCAGAGCGAGTATTTAAATCAAAAAGGATATACCCAGTAAAACCACTGCAATAACGTTTCTCGCAATTCACTGATACGATTGAACGGTAAGACTTTGATGACATCACTTTTTAGGGAGATTCCTCACTGTGACGGACCCCGTCTCCAAATTTTATTCTGCAGTCTCATCTTTCAGAAACGGACATTTCCCACCGACTCCCGGGATTAATTCATAAAAAAACCTTGTCTCCTTTCATCCCGCTTTCCTAGTACTACTTATGAACCAACCCCATCCTCGTGCCACACCCCGCGACCCTAAATCGGGTTAATTCGAATCGGGCGCTGCAAATATTAATCTCCTTTTCGGCCCGCGCGCGCGCCCCGCCGTTTCCGTTTCTTTAAAACCGTCACACGTCATGAATTTTTCCCGACCGCTGGCCGTAGCACGGAACGAAGTGAAAGGAGGCGAGGCGAGGTGGGCCGCCGCTCTCTCACGCCCTTCGCACGCCTCCTCCCTCGCCCCGCAATCCCCCCGCACCCCTTTCCGGAGATCCCTCCGCGTCCGAAGGGAGAGAGAGATATCGCATCACTCGGAAGGGGGACGGCGGGAGACAAAAAGAGGGACCAAACGAAACGGAATAATAATAACGATAATGGCGGTGATAATAAAGGAGGGGGGGAGGAGAAAGGGGTCATATGCCGTCGATCAATCAATCAGTCTCTCAATCAATCCAAGTTATCCTCCCATTGAATCTGGAGCGTGCTCGGTCCCTTCTTTTGTTTGTTTGCTCTTTCTGCGGTGCGAGGGTCGTAGCGGGGGACGACGACGGAGAGAGGTTTTAAAAAGGCCCTCCGTCGGGAGAAATTAACGGATTGGAGTGAAGAGGGGGGAGTTTTGAAGGATTGGATGGGAGAAAGGGGTTAAGGGGTGGGGTGTGGGGGAGACGACGACCCCTTCGTGTATGTGTTCGCGCCGAAGGAAGGAAGGGGAGAGGTGGGGAGGGGCGAAGGGGATTCCCCGAATGTTTTATGCCCTACACGGAGGGATTCGGATTGAGGAGGTTGACCGACCTGCAGTCCACACACTCACACGGACGTGGGGGGGGGAGAGGAGAAGGAGACGGTGGGATGAGGGGTAGCAATAGAGGTGGTTGGATTTGGGTGAGTGGCAGGGATGTCGGATGTTTCATCTCCGAGCTTTCCACCTTGCAGCTCGAAAAGAGCGTGGCAGCTCGTCTTCGTATCGTATCGTCATCTTTTTCGACGAAATGCACTCACGGAGTATTATTCGCGTACATTTAGATTCAAATTCAACTTGAGCACAACGCTGAAATTATATTTCGATTCCGTATAAGCAATCCACTCAAATAAGCATCGCCCAATTGTTTTAAAACCGCTTACAATAATGGACCACGATTTTCTAGTGGAGTTGGGAAAATGCCGATCCGATATACCAAGTACAATATTTCAAAACACACGCATCGATGCTCCGAAAAAAATTGACACTTCGCAAGCGCCACAAAATTGTGAGCGATTAATTGCCCACGACACGGCACGGTCTCTGGAAGTGGCCTTATGGTACCCGAGGGGCACCCGTGCTTGGGGGAACCCACCGTGGGGTGGCCGGTCCCCTCTCATTGAAGTGCTAAACGCCCCCACTCCCCCTCCACCTCCTCCCACGCCCCTCAACACCATGCCACCCGATCCAGCAATCATTCTCGCTCGACAGACGTGACCTGTGGAGTTAATTAAATGACTTTGATAGGCGGACGATGAGGAAGCCATTTGGAAAAAAAATATTCTGCGTCCCTTCATTCCTTATGCGGCGATACGACCTCCCCAAACCAACCCCAACACCTCCCCCCCTGCACCAATTGTCCCCCCTTTGCGAATGAGAGGCTCGACCCTCGCCCGATGCCGGGGCAACTCTACCGTGGCGATCGAGCGGGGAGGGACGACGGCGGGAGGGGTGCGAGGGTGATTGCAGAGGGGGCGAGATATTAACAATAATAATAATTGACGGGAGGAGGCTCTGAGGGGTGAGGTGTGACTTGGTGGGGAAGAGTGGGTGGGTACGGGAGGGGCGGGGAGCAACCAAATTTCCCTCAGACGGGGTTTGGGATAGGGTGCGGCATAAGTGGTCGTGGCGTAGCAGAGAGGGAGCGAATCGAGCAAATCCTAAGGCGAAATTTGTTGTTCAATAAAGAGTGATCATACTTTTATTCGCTTAATTAACACAGAAAAATTGAGTTTTAACTTAAATTTTTATTCATGTGTAATGAATATTATCTACATACTATATGTATAATGACCCTCCCATAGACTACAACCTTGACGTGGTGGAAGGGCTTGTGCGTTCCGATGACCCCAAGAGCTGTGCTGGCGGGAGTAATAATAATTGCTCCTGGTAGGGTCACCCTGGTAGGGTAGTGTGATAAAATCGCAGTTTCCCAGGAGCGGATGCGGACTCAGACCACATTTTAGGTGCGAGTGGGGAACGGAGAGTCCGGATGGGCAGTGTTAGGAAGAGGTGTAAGGCAGGGTTGCCCATTGTCACCGGTACTGTTCAACGTATATGTAGAGGAAATGATTAAAGAGGCATGGGAAGAACTGGAGGTAGGAATGAAAGTCGGAGGGGAATTCGTAAAATCGGTTAGGTTTGCTGATGACCAAGCATTAGTTGCTCAGTCAGCCAAGGGGTTGCAAGCATTGCTGAGTGAATTGGAGGTTCAGTGCGATAAATATGGGATGAGAATCAATATTAATAAAACAAAGGTAATACGATTTCCCAGAAAGAAAAAGGCTAAGCTAAACATTAATATAGAGGAGAAACAATAGAGCAGGTAGAACAGTATCTCGGAAGTGTTTTGGACCAATGCGGTCAAAGTAGTAGGGACGTAAGGAGAAGAATTGCGCTAGGCAAGGAGGCGTTCGCAAGAAGGAGGGAGTTGATGCCGGGGGCATTGATTAGGGATGTAAAGACAAGACTCGTAAAAACTCTGATGTAGAGCGTAGCAATGTACGGCGGGGAAACTGTGTCGCTGAAGCAGTAGAATAGACGTAGATTGGAGGCTTTTGAAATGTGGGTGTTGAGAAGAATGGAAAAGGTGAAATGGACCGAAAGGAAAACAAATGAGGAAGTGCTGGAGATGGTGGGTGAGGAGAGGGGTTTGTTGAGAGAAATCCTATGGGGGCAAGAAAAATGGATGAAAGACGTATTGAGCGGCAGTGGGATGTTGAAGAATGTAATAGATGGGAGAATGTTAGGCAAACTAGGAAAGGGCAGGAACAGGATAGGGATGTTGGACGGGATGAAGGGAGGATAGAAGTACGCAGAGATGAAGAGAGACCTGATTTAGAGTAGGTTGCTGGATTGTGTTTTGTTTGGAGTTACAAAATATTTATTATACAGTTGTGTCCATCCAAAAACCTACCTTAACCGGTAGATTACCTAATAATAATGTATAATGAATATGTAATGAACAATATCGATGCATACTACATACGAGGGTATGCAGAAAACTAATGCACTCGTGCTTTTAGACCACAAAAAATTTACCTTAAGAAGCACCCCTAGTGGCATGTGGAAGTAACATTCCCCCTCAACATGCATGCGCAGGTTTGAGGTCGTTACATTCATCCAGTATATTTCGAAAAGCGGAAGTTTGGAGACGAGTTCTAGTGCCATGTCAACGCGAGTTAAACAGCGTGATGATATCGAAGATTTAACTGCTGAAAAAGTGACTCCTACTGAGATTCATCGTCGATAAAAGGCTTTTTATGATGACGATTCTGTTGAGAGGTCTAATGTAAATCGATTGGTAGTAAAATTTCGTGGTTGCGAGCCAGGAAAAGCCACAATTGTTGATGAAATACGCAGAGGATGTCCGATCACTGCTACAGACGACAAACATCGCAAACTCGTCGAAGATTTGATTCAAAATGACCAGCGAATCACTCAAAAGCGTATCGCAAAAGCACATTGGAATATCCAATGTGGAACGTGTCGGCTTCATTGTTGAACAATTGGGATACCGTAAATCTATCCACAATGGGTACCACGTCATCTCACAGACGAGAACAAATAAAACTCTCCTTATTCCCTCGATCTTGCGCCTTGCGATTTTTATTTTTTTCCTCAACTCAAGAGACACATCAAGGGTAATCATTACACCTCGGACGATGAAGTGAAGGCACCTGTCAAATCCTAGATTCGAGGAAAAAAAAGTTAACTCGCGTTGATTGGTACCATACGCCCTGATGAAGGAATGGAATGCGAGGCAAGTGGCAATTAAGTTGGGATTCTGGCGATCAAATTGAACAACTACGTGCAACGAAGTTATTGATACTGCGATCGCACATTCCGACGTCGAACCATAAAGAAAATGGGATAATATAAGCATACGAACAATTGATAGATTTCTTAGTGGAAGTTGAAAGAGGAAGGACGAACTTATCATTAAAAACGGCAGAGAGCATATGACAATCTGAGTGAAGGATATGAAATGCAAAAGGAAAAATAATGCTGGAGTCTTGGTTGAAAAGGATAAGAATTGTGGTGGCCATAATCTTCAGACAACATCGGCGTAAAATATGCACATGAATGACTCCATGGGACAGAACCGGATTCAGAATATCGTATATATAGACTGCATGCTTGGTGTCATATATGCATGGAGGTGCAAACCATGCGAATTAGTGCAATAAATATCCCAGCGCAGTTATAAGTAAATGGAGAACATACCGGACTGGTGAGCGAGAGCCATTAGCAATATGAGAGTGAAGAGAGAGAATGCGAATTTGAACAGAACAGAAAAACCTTAGCGGAAAAGCGCAAAAGACAAGAGCTCACCAAGGTTATCGATGACAAAATACCGTGAGAAAAAGAGACCGGAAGCGAAAATGAATTGTTATGTATAAAGCAGAATAGCAATTTCTAAATATACGAAAGGACGGCAATAGTGGATAACGGAACAGATACGTACGCATAAAACACAAGACTCCGAGAAATGGAGGAGAGTAATCCAATTGTAAGGGGCCGTGTGATCAAGTCATATGAGGATTCAAGTAGTAAAAGTAGGAGTGGATTGAAATCCTCAGCCGTGATATAAACGAAAACATGAGAGGGATGCACCGAAAAAGAATAAAAGCTATCAAATTGTAATAATGAGCAAAGGAGAGTGAAATAAAATAGCTAGATAGGAGATAAAAACTGGAATATTCAAATAGAAGATGGTGTAAGGAAGGAATCAACGAACAAAAACCAATTAAACGCCACAACCTCTGGCCATTGGGTTGAAGAGAGATAAAGAAACTTAAGGAGACAAGATATGCTGGGAAGAGTGCATATATCAGAGAGCAGATAGGCGAAGACAGATAAGCACAAGGCTCTCGGGATTGAGGAAATCCACAGGGAAAATATCAGGACGCTTTTAGACAAAGGTAGAGGTATCTTATATTACATACAACCAGTCCTCATCACATAATTTCAGTTATCACGCGGAGGAATTAATTATTACTGGTAGAGAAACAAAAACACCACGCGTTTTTATATTATTTCACATATTAAACCAAATATAATTTCAATAAAATAGTCAATAAAAGTCATCCTACTGGTGTATTACCCTGCGGGAACAACATTCATAGGTGAAGTGCAAAAACATTTTTCTCATATTGTCGTACAGAGATTTTCAAAAGATTTACATAATGTTATAAACATATTTAAAAGTAGCAGATATGAAATTACTGTTCCGTCAGATACATGTTCACGTAGTTTTCCGAGCATTATTATTTCGCGTCGTCAAAAATGTTTCGCAATTCATCTCATCCCTAAAATTAAGTTCTATTTATTATATAGTAATGACATTAAAATGAGTCAAAGTGGAAACTCATCGGTTATGAACGACAAATTATGAAATAATAAACACGAAAATGGTAGTGAAAAATCGAAGTGTGTAACATATCAGAAACGCAAGCATAATATGGGATGTGGTCAATCGTGAGTCTTTTAAAGCCAGGCATCACAAATAACAGTCAATACACGAGTAATGATTCGTGCGAGAATGAAGAATAAACATGGAAAACAAATAAGTAATGAAAACGACACTAAAAAACAACGGAAGCTATAAAAACATGATAAAGTATGAAATTCCAAAGCAAATTGAACATGGCGAATTTAACTCGTTGAGGCAACGCGCTAAAGAGATGAACCATAGAATCTGATTGGAAGTTGAACAAGTAAGTCATTAGGATAATTTACAGGTTTTATAACACAGACATTTCATGAATTATAAATTCATCCAGGATAAGTCCGTAGTGGCACCTTTAAATAAATTTTGACTTGGGAAACATGTGTCGGTTCAGCCTCGGTTAGCTCAGCGCCTAAACAATCGAAGCATTTGACATAATCTGAACTAGAGGACAAATTAAAAAACACTGAATGAAAATTAGAAAATTAAAGAGAACAACAGCTGAGCCAAAGGCTTTGTGGGTGGGGTGGGAGAAGGCGGAGGGGGTTGTGGCGTCGGAGCGAGGACAAGGGGGAGGATGAGGCATATTGGGGAGTGGCAAGAGAGTCACGAGAGGGCTGCAGTGAGATTCAGACAGAGATACGGGGGAGTGAGGGTGGAACGGGGGAAAAGGCGTCAATTTAGATTGGGTGTCTGATAGACTTTCAGATTAGGATAGCATCAAATTGCCTTAATCCAACCGGACACTAGGTACATACATACATGGCCATGCGTAACATGTGCCCCTACATATCAACAACGCCGCGAACCAAGAAAATGAAACGTAGGCTTCCGAAACGTTCGATCTGGTCGGGTAGCGTTATTTCTGGTCAACCAAAAACCCGCGGGTTCAAATCCTTTTCAATTAAATTTATGAGAGATTTTGAATTACCATTGATGAAATACAATCGGAATTATTTTAAGAATTTTTATTCTTTGAATATTCTTTATTCTTAGCCGTTCAAACATCTGAAATAAAATTCCCACCACTGTTAGTTGGAAATCAAGACCAGGGCCCAGAGCAAAATGATTTGATCTAATTCTGAAAATAATTTGATTTATTTCATTCATCGTTGTAAAGCATCTGAAAACTGCATCGATACCAATAAATTGGAGAGCCACAGAAAATAAAATGTTTGGAGTGTAATTAAACAATTAGTTGGATAGAAATAAAAATTAAAACGAAATAGCATCGTGTAAGAAGACAGAAATTTGGTTGGGACGGGTTTTTTAAACAAAAAACGAAATCATTAAAATATATTTGGAGTCAACTCCTCAATTTCAAAACTTTAAAAAAGTGCTACGTGGTCACGGAAGAGGAAACTCAATTATCAAAATATTGTAAGCATGCGGTATAAATTTTAACGTGGGAGTGTCCTTAGAAAAGATAATGTTTGTAAGGAACGTTCAGGAGTTGAGCAAAGCAGAAGTCAAAGAGAAATGATAGCGCTAATTTTATTAGTATTCATTTAAGATTATCGGGGAAGTGCTTAGGTATTCATAGTCCTTCATTAACCATCACTGCACGGAAGTACACTCGCCAAAAAGATATGGTCACATGTTTCAAGAGTAAATCACCAGTCAAAAGTGCTCGTGATCTGGATAGGAGGAATGCGAAGCTTAGAGATTCCGAGGAAGGGAGCACAGGCACCGGGGGGGGGGGGATGGGTGTGGAAAGGAAATATCAAAGGGTGAGAGAGGTCGGTACATATTTGCTCTTCGCTCTTCACCCACGTATGCCCCATTCGCACGCCGGTCCCTCCTTCCACCCCGCCTCCCTCCGATCCCCGCCCGCCTCACACGCCCCTCTCCGCAGCACCGCACAATTTGGGGGATGAGGGGGGGAGGGCACTTTGTGGGTGATTCCGTGGATTCGACAATATCCCGTGCCTCACTCCAGCACCCTCCCTCTTCCCTCCTCCTCCTCCTAGTCCTTCATCCGCCCCACTTACTTATCGGATCCGTTTGCAGCAGCGGGGATGTAAAAGGATTACAAACACGGCGACGGAGGCTCGGTCGGAGGTTGGGAGAGGGGACGGGAATGTGACGCGGAGGCGGGAATGGGGCGGGGGAGGCGGGGGCATGCGAGAGGGGCGGTGACGGAGGGAGGGAAACGGAAGGGGATATTTATCCGAACCCTCAGCCGCCCATGCAAACCCTCAGAGTATTTATACACGGAAGGGGAGGAAGAAAAAGAGGAAGGGAGGGATGAACCTACTCTTCCACGTTGCATACGCCAACACACTCCTTCCCCCCTTACCCTAGGGTCTTTGAAACTTGCGCTTCCTTTCGCCCCACACCCCTTACTTTCTCTACTTTCTCTCAATCCTCTTTCTTCCGCTTTGCTTTTTTACTCTCGGGCGACTTTCGGCAAAAAATTGTCGGGACTTGCGCAAGGAACGTCGTTCATTTTCACTGCAGTTGCTTCATTCGTCGGGACTTGACTCAAAATTAAGCAGGTAAGCTATTTTGATTGGATCTCGAAACATATACCACATGACTATCGCATAGGAAGTAATATCCACGCACGAGATAACTCGTATAAATGCGTTTGCCTGTAATTTTAAGAATCTTCAAAATTTCTTAGGGTTTGGGGGGGAGGGGGTGTGGAGTGTCTATAAGTGCTAGTCTTAATTTCCCAGATAAAAATTTAATGAAATTCTAACATCTTTCAAGTAATATTCGGCCGGGAATCACTCACGGAGCGAAGGTTAAATTACAGATTAAATCTCTTGTATAAATTGGAAGACGTCTCTTTAGCAGTGATGTTGAAAATGTATTACTACCACCATCGTACTACGGTAGGGGAGATCATGTCAATAAAATTAAAGAGATCAAGTGAAGAATAGATAGATATAAGATGCCATTTTTTTCACGAACGATAGGGGATCATAATACCATTGTTCGACTGCGGTAGGATCATGTTGGGATGAAATTAATCTGGTGTGTATTAACCCCCTGCCACATACCCTAGCGGGGGCTTTCAGGGTACTAAAACAACCAACTACTAAAATATTGAAACAGCAATATCGAGAAATACAATAAGAAGCAAGGGCAGCAGTGGGTCTAGAAATTTTTTTATTTGATAAAATATAATTTAATTTCATCTGTCCTACAAAGAGAGTTGAAAATTATGTTCGACATGAAAAAGTTTCTTAGGTATTAAAGGTACTGTCGCGCATACAAGGAATATTCATTTTGCATTGTATCGAATCCACAGATATTTCCTAAGGGTGGAGCCATAAGCGCCCCTTTGAATCTTACCCTGAACGGAGATTAAGAAAAGAGCACTGACTGAAAACACATCTGCATGTTAAATGCAAAGTTTAAAAACAGCTAAAAAACATTTGAGCCGGAAAAACTACTATATTCAATAATAGAGGTAAGTGTACGAGAATGGAGGTAACTACCGACCTGAAGCTACTTTCAACTATGATGATCAATAGGAGACCATTGCCCAATGAGTCAAGAAATTTGAAAAAGTACTTTCGTTTAATTAAAAAATAATACTTTTCGATTTAGGTGAATAGGAGAATTAGCAATTCAAGAATTCTTATAAAAATATCATGAGCCCCAGATAATCATCAAATCTTCCAGGATTCCATCGCGTTGGTACGATTGAGTAGATAACAGTCGTTGATATTCTAATGAGAGCCTTTACCTAAGACGCTGCTGGAATACGTAGAAGTGAAACTGCTGTCCACTGAAGCCGCAAGTTGAAGTTGCAAACCCGGAAGAATCCTCGGATATTCTTGACGCAACGCCGACGGAAACCTGCGAAATATCATGGGCCTCAATTATAATTCCCTAAATGTCCTATTCCCTATGGGTTTCCTCCTACATTTTAGACTAAAATAGTCATCTAATTATCATAAGTATCATCCACTTAACAGAAACTTATTTTTTTGCATGGCGAATACCGTACATCATCACTCTCTCATGAGTATTTCAAAATTACACATCGATATTCGGTAAACCGTTGCCCTTTTTGATGGAACCTATCGCTTCATTAATATTATTTTGCTGTATTTTCTGTAGACACGAGTACCTTCTCCCAGATGAACGTCATCGCAAAATTTCTTCCAAAGCTAATTCACTTTTGCTTTGCCTTTTCCAGTACTACAAGAATGGTCCAAGACAGGTTCTCGGAACCACCACTAAATATCAGCGCAACGAGTTTTCCACGTAGTAACAGGCAATCCTTAATGAGTGTAAACACGTGACGTGTCGGTGCTCTGAGAAGAGACCTGTGGTGCGGACGCCTCTCTGCTGTTGCTGCCGTCTAGTGGTTTGTGAAGATGGGAAAAATTGAGATTCGAGCAGTGATTAAATACTCGTATGACAGTTTTTAATCCATCGATGTTTACTTCATTTCTAGGTTTTTTGTATTCTGTCATTGCTAATTCTTAATCCTAGTTGAACTTATGCAATTGTCCTTCCTTCCGAAGTCCTGCCACCCGACCAGGAAATTTTTGCCATTTCCTCACGTGCTTCCTCCCCTATTTTTCTGCGAGCTTCTCGCGACTTCCTTAGACCACAAAGAACTACTTTGACATTATGCTGTTTTAAGAATCTTTAGCAATTGATCATCCCATTTCGCATGCCAACAATCTTTCCTTTGACCTTTGTATCCTTCCTCTTTTCCTCTCTCCCTGTACCAGAAAGCAAACACTTAGGATAAGTGTTTCATCCTACGTGCCCTTTTCTTTCCGGCCTCGAAAAAACCCTCAAGAGTTTAACAGCACCTGGAATACGGAATTGAATTTATTTGTCTCATCCCATCGCCCCACTCGCGTAAATTAATCGCCCTTGAGACGGTCGTCGGCCGCAGGAACGAGAGAGCCCGTGGCCGAGTTGAGCGTCCACCGCCGACAAAGACTTCCCTCGTGTATTTCCTGAGAATTTCGGAACACACACCCTCCCTCCGACTAACCAGACGTCTCTTATCCGCATTTACCCTCCGCTAGGCCCGAAACCTCTCACCCATCCATCCCCACGCCTCACCCTCGCTGCAGTCCCCATTCCGGCTGGTCGCGTGTCGCGCGAGGGGGAAGCAATTAAAGGGGTTTTCGGATAGTTGAGGGTGGCGGGGGAACAGCAGAGGGAGGCTCCCCGCTTATTTGCGCATCCCCCCACTCTACGCCAATGGTGGAGTGGGGCTGTAGCTGCCGAATACGGAGAGGGATGGCATGGGGTGCGGTGGAAGGCAGGAGCGGGCGTGGGGATGATGCGGAGGCGGCCAAGGAGCGGGATCCGTGCGGCGACCCCCGTTAAGGGGGTGGGCTGGAGGGGCGCCCTCGATCCAGAGCTATCTCTCCCTTGCCGTCCCCCGCACGACCAGCCACCACCAGCTCCCCGCCCCCCCCCACCCTCCTCCCCACCCCCTCACGCCAATTCTCGGATGCTTCTGATCTCTCGCATGTGAGAGAGGAGGAGTTGTTTCAAGTGGACGCCCGAAAAACCCCCCTACCCCCCTCCCACGGACACTCCCTCCCCTCGTCCACAGTGAGCTCTCGCCGTGACTCATGCCCCACGGACGGCATTCGTTCCGGACGTATTCCATTAAAGCAGGGGTCGGCGGGGGCGGGGTGGGGACGGGGAGGCAAAGAAGCCTCTCGCTCTCTCCATCAATTTTTTCACGGAGGGGGAGGAGGGGGGCGGGCGAGGCGGAAGGGAACAATGGCCCTCTTGTGTCTCTCACCTCTCAGGACTCTCCCCCGTTCCGAAGGGCACTCGATGCATTCAATTGCCCTCTAGACTTTAAATTATTATTTTCGCCGAATTAAGGAATTATACTTATTTGTATTGCAGCGATTGATTGTACAGTTTTGGACGGTCAATTTAAAACATCACGCATATATTCATATTTCCGCACGTAATGTACATCTTTCATCGTTTTTTTATTTAGCAACCAATCGGAAATCTGCCAGTTTAGAATTTTAACGGGATTATTTAACAAGATATTATAAGAACGAGATCAATAATTAACAACCTACCCTATAATAAGGAAACTCACCCAATCGGGAACCGAATCCTCGACCTCTGAATTAACAGTCTTGCCCCTCAATAATTCCTAGTTAAACCCCTTATATTTCCTACCCTCCTCAATGTACGCTCCTAAATGCTCCTCCTCTACCCCTCCCTCTCTTCACCGGAAATTTTCCTTCCCATCCCCGAACTTCCACTGCCTCTCGATGTTTTCCTCGCTTTCCGTTTCCTTCTCTCCATTCCTCAACCTTCCTTGATTCGGTCGCGTGTCTTTTCCACCCTTTACTACTTCTTATTTCTCACATCTCTCTCCGTACCCACATCTCAAAACGCTACCATCTATGCTCACCTTCTTATCTCAAATATCAAGTTTTTTACGAGGGTAGGCTGAAAATTAATGCACACATGCTTGTAGGCCACAAACAAAATGACCTTCAGAAGCACTCCTGGTGGCATGTGGAAGTAACATCCCCCCTCAATACGTATGCTCAGATGTGAGGTCGTTACATTCATCCAGTGTATTTTGAGTAGCGGAAGTATGGAGACGTGTTCTAGTGCTATGTCACCGCGAGTTAACCAGCGTGCTGTTGTCGATTTTTTAACTTCTGAATAAGTGTCTTCTAGAGAGATTCATCGTCGTTTAAAGACTGTTTATGGTAATGATGCCGTTGATAAGTCTACTGTAAATCGTTGGGTACATAAAATAGTAAGGCGAATGTAAAATAGAGGGGCGAATAGTAAAATTTCGAGGTTGCGAGCCTGGAAAAGTCACAATTTTTTATGAAACTTCTTTTTACTGTGTTTTGGGATGCTTCTTGAGTTTATGAGACCGATTTCCAAGAACGAGGGGCAACGGTAAATTCTTCTCAGCATACACGGACTCTAAAACACCCTTGACGTCGAGTTTGTCCTGTTAAAGGCAGACTGGTGCCAATAATCTTCCTGCAACATGACAACGTTCATCCACACACCACAACTGGAGAGGCTCAGATAAACCTAAAATTTGAACCGATTCCATACACTTTATTCTCCCGATCTTGCGCCTTGGGATTTTTATTTTTTTCCTCAACTCACGATTCATCTCAAGGGTAATCATTACACCTCGGACGATGAGCTGAAGGCAGCTGTCAAGTCCTGGATTCGAGAAATTTGGAAGAGTTTTTCAGTTACGGAATGAAAAAACTGGTTACACGTTGGGAGAAATGTGTTGGCTTTAACGGTGACTATGTTGAAAAATAAATATATGATTTTGAAACTTAAAAATTGCACATTAATGTACTTTTTGCCCGATATTGCTATTTGTTTTTGTTCGCGCTCCACAAGCATGTGTGCAATACTTTTCAGCCTACCCTCGTAACTACACAGAACAACTTTTCATATCTATGTAAGTTTTCACTTATTTTTCTGGTATATCTCCACTTAGAGTATCCTTCATCAATGCCACCTCCCTTTCGATATCACCTACATTCATTTTTGTTCTGTTCCCTGCGAATTCACCCACACTACTACTTCCTCTCCTCCTTGAAGAATACACGGAAATACTTCACGCGTTTAATCCAGCTTTTTTTAAATCCATCTCAATGGCCACATTCTTATGAATAACCAATCTATGTTCATTGTCATTCCTCAACGAATGAGTTTCTTATATATATGGTGATACCATCTATACTTAAGTCCAACCTGACTTCTAGTATTAGCGAATTTATCAAAAAATGATCTATAGAAATAAAATGAGGGTTGATATTCATGGCAATTTGTGATAAATAGAGGAAACATTGGCAGAAATTAGTGCGGAAAATCTCTTTTTCCCATAAATCTTATCGGTCGGTTAACATGGTGTCTTCGAAAATTTGGAAGTCAATGCATAAAATAATCACGCTCGCAAAACATAGTAAACCTTTATCTGAAATGGTAGCACAAACAGTGCATTATGGCATGATACTAAATATGCTGGTTTCGGAAAGCCCTCAAAATATAAGTTGCCTCGAAAATAGTTATGCTTTTCCTCAAAAACTACTGAATTTGACTTTCAAAGATAATATGTCGATACACACAAGGACTAACTGGATTGTAGGACAACAAGGAAAAAATTAAATAAGAAGAAAACAGGAGGTAAGACAAGAGAAAGCCTAAGCTAATTTTTCAATTGATACGAATGATAAAAGGGGAGACTCAAGACTGCAAAGTAAAGAGTAAAAATAAGGCGATCTGGAACAGGGTAAAAATAAGGGAAACAGCACCACCAATTTTCGGGGTGAAAAGAAATATTATTATTAGACATCAACGTAATGTCACTTTGATTCCAAACGCATTTAATTGCAATAATGTCAGTACTTAGCCTTAGCAGTACTACGATTTGTCATTAGATTAACATTTAATTTCTAACGATGAGACCGCGCGATTATTCTTCAGCTAAATTTCAAACAGCCTATACTTAATATCTCAAACGCTCTTTTGAATCATTTAGCTAAATGAAATGTGGTTATAAAAATATGTATGTATAAATAAATATATATATATATTTATTTATTTATATATAATATTTATAATAAGATTTGTATAAAAAGTATCGGTAACAATTTTTCCCTGACGTGTGTTTAGTGCTGAATTCAGAGTGTTGATTAAGTATCCGCATGATCGCAGATCGTATTGGCATTGATAAGATGACGATACACACCATCAATGAAAATTGGTGACGTGAATTATCTGCGCTAAATTTGTCCCGAAGGTCTTCACGGACGACCAAAATCAGAGTAGAGTGTCCCTGCTTGCGAAGACCTGCAACGGCATCGCGAGGATTCCCCAAGCTCCTTACAGTCCAGACTTGGCACCAGCAGACTATTTCCTATTCCCAAAAGTAAAATCTTCCCTCAAAAGACACCAAAATTGGACCCTATATTCCGTCAAAGAAGTTTGCGCGCGTACCCTAAAGGTCCTTTCGCCTACCATGGAGCCTTCGTGTCGTGGAAACACTGCCCGCAAAAGTGTGTCGACGCTCAATGGACGACTTTGAAGAATTTGGAGGCATTGGAGCAATATCTGAAATAAACCTATTTTTCCGAAAATTTCCCTTATACTATACTTTTTACGCAAACCATATAATGTGACATTGGCTTTTTAGGAATAAATGTTTTATGGAGAATTCCTATCTACTTCCAAATATCCTCCTTTTGAAGCTTAATCATACATTCTCGTAGTATCCTGCTTCGTTCTGATGGTATTTCTTTACATTTTGCTAAACCAGCCTAATAAATTGTTTGAGGTTGCTACTTAATTTTTGTACTAAGCCTTTGGCCATGATTTTACTGAGAAACTAAAAGGTTTGCTTATCGCTTGCAATATATAATAAACTTTCACTGCCATCGTCTTCCCAATCCCCGCTCTTTTCCCTCCCCCACCATCTCCTCTTCCTTTCTTACATCCATACACCCACCCCACCTCCCCATATTCTTCTAGTATATAAGGAAAGGTTTTGGCCTGTAATTCACCTGATGATGACGCTGAGCGTCGAAACCTAAGTAGTGATTAAAACATTTTATGTGGAAAAACCAAGTGTTTCTTTTGCAAATATGTATCGTTTCCACAAAGTGACGCCTGAAGTTATCTCCTTTATCCTCTTTTCGTGTTTCTTCACTTCAATATCATATTGCGAATATAAAGGTTCATTTGATCGGCAATAAGATTGTTAGCCCAATACTTAACGTGGAGTTGCGTTAAATTTACACATTAGGGTCAATTGCCTCCTTGTGTTGTTTCCCAGGAAGATCTGATACCCTAAAAATCCCTCAGGGAGGAGCACACAGTGCCCACAGAGGCGTGCCCTAGAATGAAAAGGTTTCCCTACGTTCCTCTGAACGTAGGGAAACTATAGGCGCCACAGGGAAAGGAACTAGTGCCCTAACCTGATGTGTGAATTTCATAAGTTATGATGATACATACATGTGTATAAAGCATGAAGCTTGAATATTCAACATTTTCTGGTATGGTCAGCATTTAAGAACCAAAAGTAACCATTTCACATTTATTAAATGTCACATTTCCTCTTATGCTCGTAACAGGCTCCTTTGCGCAACAAAATGTTTCAGTTTCGACTCCAGCACAACATACATAAGAAAGGCATAAAAGGCTCATTTTTCTAGCTCCCACGCTTTAATTCTTTTAAAATTAAATCAAAATTAATGGCTGTACGAGCACGAGATATGCGTCACAAGAAAGGAAAATGAATGATCGCATAATCGTCCTTTTTACCATATGATTTTGTACAAAATTTTCGTTTTGAAATTACGAACTGCCGTTTCATTCTTCTTTTCTTTCTTTTACTATATGTATATGCATAAATGTGTGAATGTATATATATATATATATATATATATATATATATATATATATATATATATATATATATATATATATATATATATATATACACACACACCATACATATATGGGTCACGTTAGACCAGGGGTAGGAGCGTTTCACCGGGCCCTCTGGTCACCTCATCTCCACCCATGCTGTTTGATTTTTCGGGTATTAGATCTTCCTAAGAAACAATAGCCGGCACAGGACTGGACCCTCTAACCTGATGCGTGACACACAGTCAGGCTTAGTCCTGGGTGAACTCTACCATCACCTACCCAAATAACCTTCGGGTTGATTACCGTGTTTATGTTATATATATATATATATATATATATATATATATATATATATATATATATAGTCACTTTCTTGGAAAACCCACGAACGTGCACAATAATGTGAATTCACTAAATAGTCATAGCAAACACAGAAACATTGAGTTCTGTTCCTAATTCCTCTTGAGAAAGGTGGTTCCACCACCGAAAATTCGAGAACTAGTGAGTCCCTCTTTTATACGTTTTAGTTTCTGTGTTTGCTATGACTATTTAGTGAATTCACATTATATATATATATATATATATATATATATATATATATATATATAACTTTTGGACGGCACAATAGAACACAGAATAAAACAGATAACACGTAAAAGGACACTCACACTGTAGATGATTTAAGCTTTCGGCCTACTCCGAGGCCTTCTTCAGGTCAGACTCTTCAGTCTGACCTGAAGAAGGCCCCGGAGTAGGCCGAAAGCTTAAATCATCTACAGTGTGAGTGTCCTTTTACGTGTTATCTGTTTTATTCTGTGTTCTATTGTGCCGTCCAAAAGTTATATTGCTCTCGTGAGTACTTCCGCATCATCTATATATATATATATATATATATATATATATATATATATATCATATATTATATATATATATATCATATATATTATTAAGAAGCGTACCGGTTAAAGTAGGTTTTGGATGGAAATAAATACCAAATACATATTTTTTGATTCCTAACAAAACCCAATCCAGCAACCTACTATACATCAAGTCCCTATTCATCTCTGCATACTTCCTTCCTCTTCATCCCGTCCATCATCCCTATCCTGTTCCTGTCCTTTCCTTCTAACCTAACCTAACCTCCTAACGGCCTAACATTCTCCCCTCTATTACAGTCTTCAACATCCCACTGTTCATCCATTTTTCATGCCTCCTTATGATTTCTCCCAACAAACCCCTCTCCTCGCCCACCATCCCTAGTACTTTTTCATTTGTTTTCCTTCCTCTCCACTTCACCTTCTCCATTCTTCTCCACACCCACATTTCAAAAGCCTCCAATCTACGTTTATCCTCCTGCTTAAATGACCACGTTTCCGCGCCGCACATAGCTACGCTCCATATCAGAGTTTTTACGAGTCTTTTCTTACCCTCCTTACTCAACGTCCCCAGCTGCAATGAAATCACGCGTTCCTCTCTCCTTCCAAAACCCAAACTGATCACCCCCTGAGTAATCATTTTCCCTACACTCTATCCTTTTGTTGGTGATCCTGAGAACAACTTTAGCTGCGTGGGAAATCAAACTTATTGTTCTGTAATCCTCACATGATGTAGCCTTTACGTTTTCCGGCATCGGAACTAACACTGAATCTTCGGCCAGATTCCTTCTTCATAGATGCTGGGAATCAGTCCATATAGTCTCTTCCTACCACATTTTCCTAAACCTTTTAGTAGTTTCACAGGACTGTTGTCTACCCCCACGGCCCTGCCTAGTTTCCATCATCATCACTAGTATTTCAATCGTAGGATTGGCTCATTGCTGCCCTCCATTCGCCTCTATTTCATATCAGTTCCCTCAATCCCAAATACCTTTTCTGTTTGACGTCTTTCTTAATTTGTCCTATGTACATGTCTCTTGGTCTTCCTCGTGGAATCTTCCCTTCTATTTTTCCATCTATTATATTCCTAATCCCTGATTTCCATATCTACATATATATACACACAACAGTATAGTTGTACATATATATATATATATATATATATATATATATATATATATATATATATATATGTATGTATGTATGTATGTATGTATGCATTTATTTATTCTGGCAACCCACGTGAGAATTCCTTTTTTTGTGTGCCTTTTGCTTGTACTTGTGTTTGTTAAATATGTATGTGTGTGTATATGTGTGTGTATATATATATATATATATATATATGTATTTATATTTATAAATATAAAAGGGTGGTCTAAAAAGTTTCCGACCTAACAAAGATACAAGATATTTTTTCTGAAATTTTCTGAGTCGGGAATTTTTCAGACCACCAAAGGTGAGACGAGTGTCGGGAGGTCACTGGCAAATAAAAACCTGCTATTAGTGAATTCCAATTGGTGAATGCACGTAAAGGAGCAGGGAACAGTCGTGCGCCGCCAAGTGGTGAAAGGAGGAGGCAGACAGGCAGCTCAACTACTTAAAGAGTCCCCCTCCCACGGGGCGCCGCTCGCTGATTGGCAATGGGATCCCCTCTGTGCCTCGCCTTCGTCGTGCAGTCGCGGCACGTCCTCCGCGGCACGCTTAGAATTCGTGCACCGGATACCCTCCTGCATAACTTACCTGCGCGGCTGTCGGGCGAGCGGGGGGTGCCGGGGGTTAGTTCGGGACAAGGGAGGGAGGGGTGGTTGAGGCAGGCAAATGTTCCGGAAAGCGTCCTTCCCGGGTTGTTGTAATCGTAAGCGAGCCAGACGTGACGACTCCCCCCTCCTCCCTACCTCTGCACTCACCCGCCCCTGCACATACCGAAAACCATCCCCGGAGGCACGTGCTCCCCTCTTCCCACCGTGGTAGAGGGGGAGGCGGCTGGGGAGCTGACAGTCCACGCACCGGTGACTTCGACGCGCGATTATTAGCAGGAGCATACGGCGCGGTGAATGGATCTCCGGTGCGCCCAACCTAATGCCATGGTTATGGCTCGCCCTAGACTCTCGACGGGAAAAAGAAACATGCAAAAGGATGGTGCTCGGGCCATTCACACGGCACTTTAAATGTCATCTTGTGAAGATGTGGATTGGGGCCGATTTCATAAATCACAAGCGGCAGAGCTAAATACCCCATTGTGATGTCTGTCTGCTTTGCCTCTTTTTTCTCAGTTCAGGAAACATTATCGCGTATTCGAGAAAGACAACTTCGGTAAATAACGGCACCGAAAGGTACAGAAAAACATAACGAGGACCACACAGCTAGTCTTCCCTGGTTAACCACAACTGAAGGTCATTTGCTCATGAAGGGTATCTCGGAACGGGATGAGTTAAGTTTTTCGAGTAGTACTTTCATACATTTAGTTGCCGTATTTTATATTTTCATTTATGATTAATGTTATTAATTTCTTCATTTCTGTTTCTGTGACATGATAATATATATAATATGAGAAAAAGGATCATTATAACGTATATGTGTCTTTCTTCTAATTCATACGGTTTTCACATGTTTTTCACACATCCCTGCGTGGGTTTTTACTAGCCGAGCAACACCACGCTCACCTTTTTCTTTTCTCACACACTTCATTCCTTCCTTAGACCTTTTCTATTTTATTGTTTTCTTTCTCCACTCTAATTTACTTTGCGTATGTGCGTATTTGTAGGTGCATATTAATTCATATGTATATGTTTGTATATATTTGTTTTGATATACATCTCTGTGCGTAATGGATGTCTGTCTATATGTATTTGATGCGTATGGTCGTGTATACATAGGTATTGTGTGTACATGTACTTATAAATATGTATATGATGATGGGTTGAATGGAAGAAGGGCGCATTTGGTCACAATTTCCCCCAAATAAAGACCTTTCTTTATCTACTATATTTTATTCCAACTAGAAAACTTAATGGCAGACAAATTATGGTATATATAGGTATGTAATATTTTTAGTAAAATAATCTATCTAGAGCCATGAGGCCTTAGTCCCCTTCGAAGTACTCCCAATGTGACCTCACACGCTTACCCCAGCGTCTCTGCTACTTTTTAAAACAATTGGCATGGTCCTTTTTCGGAATGATCATCAGCTACGTCGTCACATTCTACTTTATCTCGTCAACCGGTTGTTGGGAAGACTAGGCTTTTGTTTCCGAGTCTTAGTCGTAGACCCATGACTGATCTCCAATTATTTTTTTTAGAAAACCTGGGTCATCGTTTGCGGCTTGGTGTAAGCCCCCTGCAACTCATCATCATCAGTATTTCAATCCTAATATTGGTTTACTGTAGCCCTCCATTCTTCCCTATTTGGTGTTAATCCCCTCACACTCTGATAGGTTCCCTGTTTTACGTCCACCTTAATTTGCCCTACGTACTTGTCTCTTGGCTTTCCTCGAGAGATCTTTCCGTCAATGTTTCCTTCTATTATATTTCTAACTAATCCATTGCGCCTCAAGGTATATCCAATCCATTTAGTTCTTCTTTGCCGTGGAGTTCTCCATATGATCCTTTCCTCTTCTGCTCTTCTATATACTTCCTCGTTCCTCACTTTGTCTGCCCATTTAATCTTCAGCATTCTCCTCCAGCACCATGTTTCAAATGCTTCCATTCTGCGTTGGTCCACTTTTCCAATATCCCATGTCTCCGATTCGTAGAGTGCCATGCTCCACACGAACATTTTGACGAACTGCTTCCTTGTTTGCAATCTTATGTTCTTTGACCATAGTAGTTGCCTCTTCTCAATTAACGTCTTCTTTGCTTGGGTCGCTTATTCTTCGCTTGATGTCTGTCGAGCCTCTACCATCCCAAGTTATGCTGCTGCCCAGGTAGATGAAGGTTTCCACTTGCTCTAGTTTCACTCCTCGAATTGTGATATCTGCATTCAGCTTCTCTCTTCCACACATGGGGATTTTCGTTTTCTTCTTGTTGTTCCTCATATCATATTCCCGAAGTATTTGGTCCATAGAATTCAGGTTGGCTTGCAGGTCCTCTCGCGTCTCTGCTACTACTGCGATGTCGTCTGCGAACCGCACCATGTTAATTTCTTTGCCATTCACCTTGAGTCCTTTGATGCCCAATTCTTGTGGTTCTTTCATTGCCTCTTCTAGATATACGTTCAATAGTGTTGGCAAGAGGTTGCATCCTTGTCGAACTCCTTTGTTTATCTTGGCTTCTATTTTCCCTCCGTTTTTCATTTGCATGGTTGTTACCTGATTATTGTAGAGGTGATGGATTATTCTTTTGTCGTTGTAGTTGCAACTGCAGAACGAAATACTTGACGTTGACGAAATAAAAGAGAATGCGACGAGGCAGCTGATGACCATTCCGATAAAGCCCTTTGCCGATTGCTTCGAAAAATGGAAGCGACGCTGGGATAAGTGTGTGAAGTGCCTCATTGTCTTAGGTAGGCTATTTCTCTCAAAATATTGCACTTCTGGATACTTTCTGGATAGACCACATATCGTTTTAAAATTAAGGGAGAAGTTCATTGTTTTGTCCGAGTGGGAGCACTGTGCAAAGGGGCAACTCTGAGGCTTTTCAGGTCAAATGAGAAATACGTTTCGCTCTACGAAAACATATGTCCTCTTCATTCAAATTTATACATTCAATAATTAATCACCGTCATCATTTGACCCAAATGATTCAAAAATAGATCACACCTCAAAAAAATAAATCTAATCTATGACACCCACAACACCTCATACATCTCCTAACAAAAAGTGCAAGTATCGAAGTTCACAATCTTCTTAGTGCAGTGATCTTGGGTTACGTTACGTTCATGATTACGTTATACATTTTTTTAGGCTGTATTTAATCAAGAAAACTATGGGGAAGAATGAACAGCTGGAAGCAAATTTCAAGAAACTGTAATAGTAACTTTAACGGAGTCACCCGCTATGTGTGCATTATAATGCAACCATTTCAGAGAGTAAAAATCATTCGCCTTGACCGGGATGCTGGAAGCAATTCGATGGGCAGAGTGAAGAATGAGGTAGCACTCAGTGAAGAAACTTTTGATGAACCCAACAGGGTAGATCAATTCATTCGAGTAAGCAAATCAATTAAGTATGTCGGGAGGGATAACTCACTCAAGAGTACAATATGATGACTACACAAAGTGAAAAAATTAGGAGACACGAAGGAGAAATATTTAAGAGTAGGTGAAAAGGAATTTAGAAAAGCCATACAAAAAATGTGTGAATTTTCCTCATGCTTTGAGTTTTGAAATTAGCGTATTTGCCACTTTAAATGTTCCAATTTCACATGAAGGGTCTTTTAACATAAAATATGGGATTATTACTATTACTTTCGATTACTACTATTTTCTATTGCAAAAACTTCCATGAATTTTATTTCTGTAGGATAAATTCTCATATGTAGCCAGAAATATTTCTATTTGAATATTTTCACCCAAATCAACCATTAATTTAAAATTGTATTTTTTTCCAAAATTAGTAATTTTTCTTTTCTTATGAATATTTGCATAATATGATAAAATGGTAGGATATAATTCGGAGTTATTTACGTCACAGATAACCTTAAGATCAGCCAACGCTATGTATATTAATATCAATTAACTATGCATTTTAAAATAAATACGTTTCGCTGTAATGTTCTCGCGATTGCTCCGGCCATGAGAATACACAGAGAAAGAATAGAGGTATGTAAAGACGCCTAATCCTTCCTTATTGTAGACTAAAAGTGGCCTCATCGGCACAGCCCAATAGTGAGAGGTCATTTACAATACCGGCCTTTGGCACTTCCTGAATCAATAACGGCAATTGCACGGCACTCACGGGGCATATCCTGAATTTATTGCCCGATGCTCGACATGCATGCATTTCCACCCAACCCACCCTCAACCTTCCCTTCCGCTTATTATCCCATAATAGACTATTCTCATAAGTGCAGTGAATCCATAAGACTCCCCGCCACGGCATGAAATAAGGCCCACTGTTAAAAAAATATAAGTATTCTCCTCCTCCGTGAACTACACCGATACTTTTTTTACGACTCATCGTCCCTTCCATTCGACCTTATGCCCATGAATAATGATGTGAATAAACTCTCCTGACCCTCTTCCCCCGCGGGTGGGCCTGACCCAACACTCTCCAGCTCACCCCACAAACACCGCTTCTACTCCCTTACACACACACCCCTTCTGGAAGTGCAGTTGGTCCACTCACTCATTTGCACGGCGGCGAGCCAATGCGTCTTCTTCCCATTCTTATCTCCTTGACTCGCCCTCCGCAAACGTTTGCCTCTCTCTCCATCCCCCTTCCCCTCTGCCATCCAACCCAACTGTCCCCCTCCTCCTCCCTACGGATCCCACCGACATCGGCGGCCACCGAAAATTCTTTCATTTGAATGGGGGGGATGAACAAGGAGGGCGGTTGGACCCTTCAGGATCCTCAGGCCCACAAAAGCAAGCGACCCCTGTTTCCCATGCACTATAAAGGGATCCGTCCCTTCCCAGCACCCACCGCTGGTCCCCTCACCACCTCCCCCAAACCCTTGAAGGGTTCTCCCTTCGACCCACCCTCGTATCCTCCTCCCCCGTCCGTCCACCGGCGCGTGCCGTGGTTCCGGCCCTAATCAACGCTAATCGGAGCCGCCAATTAAGCCACGTTAGGTGCCCCATTGTCGGCGGTGGGGGGCGGAGCGGGGAGATAGTGTTGCCGGCGACGAAGCGCCTCGGCGGCGGTCGCCCGATGGACTTTTGATGAGTGACGGATGACCCGACGCCGTGGACGCTCCTCCGACGCCGCCCGACGTATGACTGGTGTGTGTGTGTGTGCTCCCGTCTGTGGGAAGGGAAATTGTGTGTGGGGGGGCATCAATTTAGGTAAAACCGGCGATGGAGAGGGGGGGAAAGACCTCCCCTCCTGCCCTCTCTTCGGGAGGAGGCTCTACCTAAGGTGACTCGCAAGGACCCCGGGTCACATCGGGCCTGCTCCGAGAGCGAAGCTACCGACGCGCGTGAGTGCGTGCGTGGTCGCTTTCACCAAAAAACAGGGGGTATTTTTTTCCCTCCTCGTCCATTCCACTCCTCTCTGTTTCATTCCCCCCGCGAGGGGACTTTGAAGGTCCGGGAGATGGAAAAAGATGGGCGTTAAATTTTTCGAGGGGGATTGGAGAAAAATGACGGGCCAATTGAAGGGTCTCGGTTTTATCGGCCGTCTCGTCGTTATTTAAATTAGGACGTCGTGCTGGATTGACGTCCTCCATTTGGACCGGCCCGCCGGGTCTCGGAGAGGGCCGTAAAAGTAAGAGGGACGCAGTTTATCGTTTTTCTTGCGTGTGGGCCTCAGGACGGGCAAGGGTAAGCCACGGCCGGCTAAGAGACGTACGCCGAAAAAGTGGTTAAAAAAATACTCAATTCTTCCTGATCCGGGACATTCGTAAAGGACACGCGTAGAGTTAACAATGGCTCATAATGTATTCATTAAAGTTTTAACCTCCCCCGTTTGCCAGCGAACCCTCAAAGTGATGTCTTCTTGGCGTAAAATTCGGAAGTTTCCATTTTGATTTCATAAAGACAGCCGCATCGTTCTCTATTTTTTCATACAGTCATACTTTGTCTCAGTAAAGTTATTTTCACTACATTAAATATTATGTAGGGTTAAATAAAAAAACTATTTCACCGAAATATGACTCTAGATATCCTATTCCATTATCTGCTATTTAAATCTTCTCTGACCTATTTCCTCCTTAATTATTCATATCAGACGAGATGTTAAACTACATTCAATCCTGCCGACGATAGCGCTAACTACTGACCCTAATTTTACACGACCTGCAGCATGTTTTGTGTAATTTCAGAATTTAAAACTGTCGAGAATTCTTCCAACTCTTTTTTTTTTCAGCCAAGCACTGCAAATTTGAACTTTGAAAAATGAGAGAAAGAGAACATTTTTAGGAAAAATTAACAACGAAAAACAGTATTCACTAAAGATGTCACATAGCTTCCAGGTCTTCTAAATGGAGAACATTTCAACAGGAAGTTTCAAATTCAACGTTTCAACTGGGATTTTATCAATGATTGAAATCTCTAAAGAAGATTTGCCGGTCGTTTTCTTAATAAAATACTCTGTCAAAAAATCAAAATAGAGTTATTTTTTAATTGCAATGAATTACAACCTGAACATGATGGAAGGCTTTGTGCATTCTGATGACCCCTAGATTTCCGCTGACAGTAGCAATGATATTTGCTTCTGGTAGGTGGTCACTCACACCAGATACGTAGATCAAAGGGTAGGGGCTAGATGAAAGGTATTCAGCGCAGCATCTATTTCTCAGTGAAGTGGCGGCAAAGGCTTCTGACTCGGGCGGTAGTTCGAATGATGGTGTCACGTTAAAAACACTATTGATGAAGGCGACAGGAAACCATCTAAATTAAATATCCCATGTTACTATGATGAACATGAATACGAGTATGAGTCCTTGCAAACACGAAATACGTCCCGCTGGGTAGTGTGTCGAACCCGGCAGCGGAAGAGGCAAAGTTGAGCGTTCGTCATCTCGACAAAAGTCGTGCAAAGCAAAATCGACAGTTTCAGTTTCAAGTAAGGCTGTGGGGCTAGATAATTTTCTCGAGGAACTACTTAAGGGTTTAAAAAAACGCGGGAGGTTTAGTTTTTATGGATTAATTTATGAGAGCTGAATTTAGCAGAAAGATTTAGTCAGAAATGATTGTTAGTTCTTATTCCAAAAAAGGGAAGGGCAGCAATATGAGTGGACTCTAGAAAAATAAGTTTGATATCGCAAGCAGTTAAAGTGGCTCTTAGGATCATCAATAAGTGGATGGAGAGTGAGGAAAACGATTACTTAAGGGATGATCAGTTTGGGTTTATAAATGCGAGAGAATCCCATGATGCCACGGCAGTAATGAGGTCAATAATAGAGGAGAGCATAGAAGAAGACGATCAAGAGATATTTGTCTTTTTCGTAGATTTCGAGAAGCCGTTCGCGAGAGTGAATTGAGTTTAGAATTGGCCAGAGAGGCATGGTAAAGATCTGGAGTTAGGATTTTAATTAGGAGGGAAAATCATTTGGGTTTTGGAGAAGACGGGAGTTTTGGGAGAAATCCAATGAAGATAGAAAAGATGGATTCAGAGCGTTTTGATTGACAACGGGATGCTGAAGACTGATGTAGAGGTGAGAATGTTAGGCAAGCGAGGAAGTGGTGGAAATAGGGCATGCATATCGGATTTGCGGAATGAGATGCGATATGCGGAAATGAAGAGGGACTTATTGTAGTGTCGGATTTCAGGTCGTGTTTTGTTGGGAGAGGGTAGTGAGTGTATCACTGTATAGACTGCGTCCAAACAAAACCTACCTTGACTGGTAGAACACCAATTATGATAATAATAATGACAGAAATGAATGGATATTAAAATAGTAATATTTGGACCCTCCGACTCTTTTTATCATGAAATCATTACCTCAAGGGTCACAGTGAGCTTAAAAAATTGAAATATTTCATTCGAACATGTGTTGTCCAGTGTACAAATATCTCTCTTTAATCATCGCAAGGGAATATTAATAGACAAGGAAGATACTAAGAATCAACTTAATTTTTAAGTTACACGTGCTCGGATGTGGCCCTAGAGTGGTAAAAGCGCTGGGCTACTGATTGAAATGTCCGGGGAGGTTACTGGATAGCCTCAGCTTCTCTCGAGCTGTGCGATTTTTCGGGTACCAGATACGTATTTCTGGGAAACCATGGCTGGTGGCACAGGGAAAGGACCTGGCCTTCCTGTCTTGATGCGTGTATTTCACACGTCGTCGTGTTATATTATTGGGTGAGCTCTGTCCTGAGTTTTCAAACCAACCTTAGGATTGATAACTGTGGTTGGTTTTATATGTCACGTTATTTATATATGCATTTGGATTTACGAAGTTAATCATTTTCCAAGAAAATAAATAAGACATGTGAATGAAGATATTAATTACGCCTGACTCTACAGTTATTAATGCCACGCCTTATTTTTTGTGCTATCGCTTCGTCGCTAGCAATGTCAAAAGGCGTTCGCCTACGTCCCCACATTTAATTTTTTCGCCATAGCACGGAGGGAGTAAACATAACGGGTCACGACATGTTGAGCAACCCCTATCGCCCGTCGTTCGACTCGGCACTCGAAATTCTCCCTTGACGCCGACAAAACAAACCGACCCTCCCCTCCCACATCCTCTCTCCACCAAAGCAGAGTATCGCACTCATTCACACGCACACACGACGCACAAACACCCGCAAACATACCCGTCTCTTTCTTTAAGTGGCCCACATCTTTTTCACAAAAACCACAGCGAGCTTTTAAAAAAAAATCTCAACATTCGCTTTATTTCACTCGTTTTCTCGACGAGTACACCCACCCCTCCCCCAATGGAGCGGGGAGGAGGAAGAAGAGGGGGTGAGAGGGGGCGGGGCAGGGGAGAGAGCGGGAGGTGACGGGCGACATTTTGGCGAGCACAATGCTCACCGCGGCATCGAGACGCCGCCTTTTCTTCGATCAATCGATTCGGAAGAGATCTAGGGGGAAACGGCGAGGGGCACTCCTGGAGCGAAACAGTTGAACACGACGAGGAGTACTCAAAGGGACGGGGAGGGTGGGAGGAAGGGGGCGAGGCGCTCCAGGGGACACACTCGGTGCGCCGTGCATTTTGACAAATAGATGTGTTTCGGGGTGATTTAGGTTCCCCCTTGGCGACCCACCCCCTTGGCGCCCGCGTCTCAACGCTGCAAGTCAATTTATGAGCCCATGTAATATTCACACACATTGAGTCTGCGGAAGGAATTGGATCAGTACTTTTTACCTGCCTGAATACACACCATGTGAATTGGATACATGCATAAGAACGATTATATATTTTATGCATAGGAACGATTGATAGATTATTTTATTTACTTAGGGTTTGTTTTTTTTTTTGCTTGGAGCTTTTGAAAAATTGGTTCCCGGGAAGATACGCGGTGGATGCCGAGACTGTGGAACGGGGAAAAGAAGGAGATGAGATCCTTGGCATCGCCCCATCTCATACCTCAATCATGTCAGACAGCAGCTACACTAAGTTCACAAAATTGATTAAGGTAGCTCCTATTGATATTGCGATATTTAAATCCGACAGAGAGAGGGAGATTATCCTTAAGATGAAATCCAATGAGAAAAATACCCGACTAATTGTTATATGATAGTCCAACTATTCTGTGCAGATATTTAACATTTTAAAAATTATTTCACCTTCAGCATAATCTAATAAATAATTTTAAAATAAAATATACCAGTATAAAAATTTTGATAAAATCATATCGTTGTTAAAGTGGTAGTAGGAGAGGATGAGAATTAATAGTGTTTAATCTATGGTGAAATGTGAATGGGCAATATAAAGTCAATCAATGAAGTGTCCGACGTCCATAGTTCAAGGTTCTAATCCAATGCCGTAATGTGAATCATATGTTAGAGCATACGCATTATAATTCACTAAAGTGAAAGATATACTGATGATATACTGATTGATGATTCTCTAATTTATGATTTGCACGTGAGAAGTGAGTAGTGCATCTGAAACATCAACTAGGGAATGGAGACGCGACGCAGGAAGCTTTTTCAATTCAATTTTAAATGGCAATATTATCTTATTACGAATGTGGGTGTGGAGAAGAATGGAGAAGGTGAAATGGACCGAAATGAAAACAAATGAGGAAGTACTAGAAATGGTGGGTGAGGAGAGGGGTTTGTTGAGAGAAATCCTATGGAGGCAGGAAAAATGGATGAAAGGCGTATTGAGCGGTAGTGGAATGTTGAAGAGGGTAATAGAGGGGAGAATGTTGGGCAAGCGAGGTAAGGGTAGGAACAGGATAGGGATGTTGGACGGGATGAAGGGAGGAAAGAAGTACACCGAGATGAAGAGGGACCTGATATAGATTAGTTTGCTAGGTGGGGAGTCACAAAATGTTTACTTGATAGTTGTGTCCATCCAAAAACCTACCTTAACCGGTAGATTACCTAATAATAATAATCTTATTACGAACCAGCTTCTACGATGTCGTCAGAAGCTTACAACTTTTTTTCCTCTGGTTCTTAACAGCCTTTAATATATTTTTAATATATTCGATCAAAATATCTAAATCTTTGAAAAAACTGCCGGTTCGCCACACCAGCCTGAGTTAAACATAAGTGAGTTAATGAATTTTAGATGTTAGCACATTATGCATGGATGACCACTTTAAAGAAATATTTCGTCTACTGACGCAATTTAGGCATCATTAATGGCTACCTAATCACTGGACCAGCGGAAAAGGGATCGATAGGAGTTTGTGTAATAGCAACGTACCAAATACATACCTTGAAATGGAGTTGAAAAGGAACTCAAAATTACGACAAAGACGAGCGCCATATTGGGACTAAAAAGAGTACTCGCACAACCCGCTAACGAGGACTCAATATGTTATCAGATCCAGTAATTCCTTGAACAACTAAATTATCCCATTCTCCCGAAAAAGAAATTTAAATTATTAAATATAAATACATTTGTTGATAGTTAAAAAATAAATATGATACTTTTTTAATTGGTGTAAAGTGTTTATAGAGCGTGAATAAATTGATGAAGCAATGTTTCTTTAATTATAAATTATTAAAGAAGTAGCAATATTTTGGCTTTCAACTCTTAAAAAGCACATCTCTCAGAGTAAAAAAATAATGAATAACAAAGAACCACCTTTGAAATTCCGCATTGACATCTATCTGTCGATTAATTTTGCAAAACGAAAGTGAAGAAAATGAATTCACAGGCTGAAAAATTAACTTCGGTGATGACAACAGATAAATTATGATACACTGAGTACCATTTATTTCCAAGCTTTAAAGAGGGAAATCATACGGAAGCGTTCATCGTGACAGTGTTTAACATTGAAACATGATCTGTTTGGCATTGAATATCCTCAATTAGGAAAGGGGAGTGCAGGGTGGAAGCGATGCTCTCGAATGGATGCGGAACAGAGTGCACGACGCGGGGGGGGGGAGCGTGCGAGCGATATTCGGGGTCTGGTGGTGAGGAGGGACTCCGAGAGTAGCGGGGGGTCTCCCGGGCGAGGGAGAGGAATGGATGGGAGAGGCTGGAACGGCTGGGAGGATGCGTGGGAAGAGTTTACCGAGGATCAGTGGAATGAGGTGGGGGTTGTAAGGGGGAGGTTCCGCGAGGAGGGCCTCAGAGTAGGGGGTGGGGCAGAGGCGAGAAAGGACCTTTTAGGGTGGGGAGTGGTTGCTTTAAATCCCGAGCGTTGATCACTATCGCTAACTAACGCGTCAATCCTATTGAACTCACAATTAAACTTCCTCATAAATTATTAGTCTATTTATTTTAATATTTATCCATTATCTGGTTCTTTTTGTCACATGTCCCTTTGTTCAGTTGTTGGTTAATGCCCTCGGCCATTACCCCGATGGCGTGTTGAGGCTCATAAGTTTCTTCTAAGCCTTAAGCTGCTCTCTGTGCGACTAACAAAATTCAACCGCAGAAAAACGAATACATAAATATATAAATTAGCTAGACGACGTTCAAAATCGAATTTAGAGAGAGGATTACCTAAAACGGGAATCATCGTAGACTTTTTTTTTGTTTTCTGTAAAAATATATTTTTCATAGTTCGAAGAGGAACAATGTCAGGAAATTTAGACGATCCCGAGTGTTTTTTTCACGAACCATCGACCCTTTGAAATGGTTGAACAAAATCGTTAATATGAGCCTGTTTTGAACTTTCCCATCGTTAATAGTCACCCATAGCAACAAATGATGCAACTTCCTCACCTATAACATACATAAATAATACGTAAAATTGATTTAAATTGATTGAAAATGTTGCTTCCAGAAAAATCAGACACATTTCATATTGATGAACGAAACAAATGATCCCAAGTTGCAAAGGCCATATAATATTCATAAGTATCTGTTTTCTTTGCTATCATTAACACAATATGGCGAGAGAACGTACTTTATTATGATGCAATGGGAGGGTTTTGAAGTGCTTTTCTAAAGTTCCGCCGCCAACTCAAAATCATTAGTTACCATAAACAAAATATACTTCATTGACTTAAATTAATTAATGATTTGAAATCCTTATTTTTTCACTGAACTATGTACTTTTTCCTGATATAATATTAAAGTATTACTGATATAATGTTTACAAACGGGTTAAATGAAGGATATACAACTTAGCTTGTAGTGGAACCTATATTCATTCTACCTGTCCAATGGAAAATAATTACTCTACCATTACGTCATATGAATTTCTCAGCCTAGGTCCATAAGGAAAAAATTGCCATCAGTTGGTATCAATCGAGCAGATGTTTGCCGTCTCCCCGTGGGCATGCGATCGCGCCGCCGAGCGAGGATGGCACGTGACCCTCCGGGCTGACTGCGGGTTGGAGCGGCAATATGATCTTTCGAGAGGAAAATCTCACCCTTCTAACTTCACGTCATTAGCAGACATAAATGGATTTACGTTGTACTATGAGGCTCCTTGTTATACAAATATTAACACAAGGCGAACGAGGTGAACAGGTCTCTGAATCAAGCTGGGTCGAGTCAGCTTAGAATTTGCATAGCTTAAAAGAATCATTATATTCATGGGATAATACGGTGTATAGACATAAAGAACGACTTAGCATTAGACAGCTTAGCATTCCCTGCCATTGAGCAACATTAAATCGCTATGCAACCACTTCGAGCAGCGATCTCCTTACACTGAAATTTTCCGATAAAGTAAAAAAATAAAATAACATTCCAGTAAGTAACATTAATAGTGTAGCTACAGAGTCCGTCCCAAAAATAAGTAGCATTTATTTTCCCCACCAATGCAGATGGCTGGAGTGGGGTTTTTTGTGGTGGGAAAGGTAATAGGAGATCTTTGGACAGTAACGCGACCCACGTCAGTTAACTGTGTGCGGACTGCTGCTAGACTAGATCTATCTCAAGGTAGGTTATTGACGATTGCTAATCTCTGCTATATTTTTAAGCCTCGCCTTACAGAACACTTCATATATATCTTAAAACGTTGGTACAAATCGATGTACTTCCTGCCTCCTTACATTCCGCCTAACGTGCCTGTTCTTTCCCTGCCTCTACCTCGTCTACCCAGCATTCTACCCCATACCTCAGTCTTCAACAGCACATTGCCAATCAATCCTCTCTGAAAATTGTTTTTCCCACCTTCTTAGAATTTCTCCCAACAACATTCTCTCCTTCTCAACCATGAGTAGAACTTCGTTTTCCGTTCATTTTAGTTCTCCCCTTTTCCTTCACATCCACAACTCAAAAGTATCCAGGTTTAACTTATTCTTTTACCTCAACGACAAAGTTTTTGCATATTACAATAAGTGCTACGCTCCAAAATAAATTTCGCACTAGTCTTCTCTTTGAATCTTCACTCCTGGTTTATCTCATCAAATATATTTCCTCGTTTTAAATGCTTGTTCATCGAACGCTACATTTCTTTTTTTGTCCTTACCACTCTCCCCCCCTTCATCTTAAACACTTCCTATGTATATAAACTATTCCACCCCCTGAAGTTTATGCTCCCCAAATATTATGCTTATATCAGCCTTCCTCTGTCGCGAGAACCTTACTACATTCATTTCGTCATCATTGATTCTTTTCCCAAATCTACTGATTATGTATTGTACACAGAAGTTGCTGCAGTGGATGAATATTCAAATATAGTTTGATCAACAACAATGCGACTGATTTGATGAATTTCTCAGTTTTTTAGCCTGAGGCGCAAAGGTTGTAGACTCCATACATCCCTCTACCTAGTCTACCCCTACCTTCGGTAAAACCCTCATTCATTCTACTCTACTCATTCTGTGGAATGGCTTCTTCAAATTCACAAATCAAAGAAATACATCCTGATTGCATTCCATATTTAATTCTATCAATGACCCCATTACTGCTATGGCTTCGCGCATATCATCCCCATTCTAAATCCAAGCTGATCATGCCCTAAGTAATCATTTGTTTTCTTCCACACTCTTTCGTTAATGATTCTAAGTACTACCTTTGCTGCGAGCAAACCAAACCTATAACCCTCCCATACTGCTGCCTTCCCATTTTTTGGTATGGGAATTAACGTTGATCTAACGGAGTCTTGAAGTGAAATTCCTCCGCAATACATGTACACGTGTGGCACGAAAAAGACCATAAAAACGTTTCCTTTCCTGTTTTCCTGAACCTTTGAGTAACTCTCTAGGGGTTAGACATCTATATTGCAATAAGAGCGACTGAAATCAACTAGTAAGCATAAGTATTTCCGATGCTAAGCTAATATGTTACATGCTTAGCATCTTGAATATTTTACTCGTATCTTACAAAATAAAAACCCCAACACGATTATCTAAAATTGTAATTTTTCAAGAATTCAGAAATGCCACGGGGGAGGAGTCATCCACACCTTTACCCCTTTTAACCCCCCTTGAACCCGCCCAAATTAGGTGCACACGGATATCGTTGTGAAAACAAACACATCACCTGTCGGATTTGACTATGGAATCCTCAGCACCATTCGTTAAAGTTATACGTAAGTATACTCGCTGTGCGGGCCAACACCGATTCCGGGGCTCTTCTCTGCCCGTACTCCTCTTTCTGATTCACGCCCCCGGCCCTGATTACACCAATGGAACCCCTTGCGGTGACTTTTGTTATCATCTCAGCAATCACCAGCCTCGTACAATAACTACTCACTGCTTCTATAAATAAATACAGAACGAGGCACGACTAGGTGGATAACAGTCGTCAAAGCAGTGCAGGACACTGGCGAACTAGTTGTGGGCGCCAAATATGCATTGTCTAATGGGCGAATTTTGCTAATTTCCTATTACTCTTCCATTACTAAACAGCCATGCCCTAGGTGGAGCTCAAACCTACGACATATTATCTGGCGAGCACGTTCTCCGCTGGAATAAGCCTAAGGGCATAAAAATGAACAAATCAGAAAATGTTCATCTGTGAGTTTCTCACATATTACTCTCATATACATATTTAGTTATAGCTGCGCGAAGTTGGTTGCGAGCACCCACGCATACTTTCATGAAATCGACAAAACCCTCTTTGTAACACTTTCCACCAACCAATTAAGCTGTATTTCTTAATATACATCGACGTGTACTTGGAAGCACAACAGAAAAGTGTGAGCAATTTTGGCCCCGGAATTGTTTTACCAAATGCCAGCAGGAAACAAGGATGCCTGAACGATTACAACAATGAAATTTTATCAAATAATGACGATGAAATCGAACTTCACAACGATCACGGTGTGTTGAATCTTCGCAAAGCACGCATTATACGAAAGCCTTGGAATCGGGAGGGATTCGATTCATTGGAGCTCCTGTGGTCGCTGCTGTAGATGGCAGAAGGCCGAAGGGGTCACCCGAAGGTTACACGGGTCGACTGCGGCAGTCAGGAGATCGACGATCCGAGTGGCACCTCGCTAATGAATTATCTTTCCCATCTTCGACAAACCCAAAGGGCGCTCCTCCTCCCTTCCCACCACCCCCCCTCTTCATCCAGGGCCAATCCTGAGCGCCTTGTCCCCCTCGACATTCGGCGTGGGAGAGAAGGGCTGCGAATAATAGTGACACCCGATGGAAGGGCCGGCCACCCGAGCCGTCGTCATGAGGGCCATCGCTGATAGGGCGCCCTCGCGCGGCGCGGAGATGTCGAGGAGAGAGATTAGGCAGGTCGGGGTGTTGCGTGGGAGAAAGTGGGCCCGGAAAGGTGGGTGGGGTGAGGGGGGTTCTGAGGGAGGACGGGACGTGGGTGCAGGGGGGGACAGGTCCTAGGCAGGGGGAGTGGTGGCGAAGGGACACTAGTTGGGGGAGGGGTTGAAATAGGAGGAGAGTTTGTTGCACCATAGTTACTCACACAATAGGCACATTCATCACCTATGGCGTCCGATCAGTCCGTAATTCAATTTAACACAGAGGTCACGTATTCACCGTTATGCGAGCGAAAATTAAGACAAGCAACAAATGATTCAAAATTATGAAAAATTCGAAAGAGCAACGGAGGTTTAGGACATGATTCTGTAAAAGATATTGGTTCATGAACATTGATGTCAAAGTATTAGGTATTTTTTAAAATTTAATATGCAAGACCGCACTCGGCTGTCGTGACTCACACGCATGTCAGTAAACATCCGCCAAAATATACAAAATAGTAAATATAGAATACGAGCCTTAGAAACTAAAGGTACACTGGGTGAAACCAATGGTGGGGGCATTGGAACGTGCCATTGCCATAGGTTGCGCCAATAAAATCAATGAGGCACAAATTAGCAGCAGTGAAATTATGATAAAGCGGTCGTTCAAAGCAGGGAAATATTTTGAGTGTGAGGTAGGAAAGGAACGGAAAAGATGAAATGATTGAGAAATAAATCCCCCAAAACGTTTATGTTGATTGAGATGCGATGGATAAATATACCCCTTAGAATAACACCCACGTCTACCTGGCTGACCGCCCACGATTCTCTCCCCAAAGATTATCGCAGAAGTATGGAAGCGATGGCCGAGTATCTCTGTAGAAGTGCAATTATGGTCGAATGGAAATATTGAAACTGTTAATATGCTCTGCACGATGAAATGTAAAGAGGTCGAGTAGGGAAATGTTTTTTCAAAGTCGGATATAACCTTACACCAACACCTACATAACCCTGAGCGGGTGGCATACCACGAGGTCGGGTGGCATGGACTGTTAAAATCGCGAGCCTTCCTGACATAACGGTGGAGTGGCACGTGAAGTGTTCGTATAGTCACATGACCATTTTCAAACACAAGTTTTGAGTGCTTAACCTGAGTTTTGCATGACAGACAATTGCCCAAGGGAAGGAAATGCTTATCAACATATCAGTATTATAATGTAATTTGTTGTCTTCGGCGTAACTTTATGGAATTTACATAACATATTGAAATGAAAAACGTAACTGTAATTCCACATACCCTGTATGTGTAATTACAAAATTACTTGTTTCATTTCAATATACCAGTACCATAGTCCACTTTATCCAACTTCCCTCCAATATCCTATGTTGGCTTTATTCCTATCAATAATTTTTCACAATCCAAGCTCTTTTCTTAATTACGTAGTAACCCTTTCTCGAATCGATACCAACTATTTTGAATTTGAAACGTGACATTAACAAGAACTAACCCCTCTCCTTTACGTAATATTCGGCGTTTTATCGCCGCACGATTGCGATTAAGTCTTCACGGGTCTATCACAGGGTCACGGAGACCCTGACCCTGCGGAAAACCCGCGAAGACTTAATCGAGCTTCTCTTCCACATTTCCCCGTAACCTGTCAGGTAAAGTTGCGTTTATGGTAAGAGTGACTAATGTACGCTTGAGAAAAGTAATTGATTTCACTGAAGGAACGCTTGATGGGAGTATCCAGGTAGATAAATACCTTTTGTAAAATGCTGTTTTTTATCATTTCGAATATAATTTGTGTCAATATATAATGCATATCATATGCAAGTTATGGCATTCGAACAAAATCATATTTATTAGTAATAATTGGTATCAGGACGTCGGAATTCGCTTTCTCAATCAGGAGAGTGATCATTCTTTAGATTTAATTTCACAAAACCCTCAGGCGGTAGAAAAATCCATTTATAAAAATATCGATACGAATTTTTACGATAAGTGAAAAACCTCGGTAATTAAACACGGCTATCTCACAGGTTTATCCTTTAGCATAGTACATGCTGTTACAAAGAGTTATTCGAAGACACCACCACTCTAATCCATTTGGATTGCACTAACCTTTAAACCGTCTGTGACTTTTTCTTAATTTTATCCGAATGGTCCACCACTCGGGTGATACTAATTCCTTCAGTTTGAGGGAAGGAAAAGCCGTGGTGGGTGAGGGGGAGCGTGGGAGTGAGTGCTAAGGGAGTTGAGAAGTGGAGGTGGGAGGAGGTTCGGTGATTGGGGCGGCTGGAGTCCAGGGCGGGAGGGGGATGACGACGGAGGGTTGGAGTAATGCCTCATGAGAAAGGCTCGGAGAGGGGAGGCAGGAGAAGGCAGGAGGAGGGATAGATAGGCGCCGGCGTCTGAGCCCCTGTGAACCGTGCGTGCCTCTCCTCTTGAGTGGGCGTGGCCTCGCGGGGAAAGGGGGCCAGGAGAAGGAGGCGTGGGCGCGGGAGCGATAACCCACCCCATTTCGACACTTCTCCGACCAATGGAAAGGCAGGGCTCCTGGCGGGCCGTACCGGGTGCCGTCGAGGAAGTGGGCGGTGCCTCTGGTAGGCGGATCGCTCCGCTTCGTTCGCCGGTCAGGGTGGAAGGGGCGGTAGTGGTGCTGGGGGTGAGGGTGGAAGGAAGGGGTGGAACGGGACGGGGATGCCCCCCAACCCCTCCGCTTGCTCGCGTCGCATATAGCACGCACACAGGCCAACTCGACTCCTTCGGGGTGGGGAGGGGTCGGGGGAGATTCGGGGGTTCGGAGGGGACCCCCGCCTCCCCCCTCCTCTCCGCCTTCCCCTCTCCCGTGGATTGCGCCCTCCGGACCGGTGTCTCACGCCCCCCCCGAGGGCCAGCCGGTCGGTGCCCGTGCATCAGTCTGCCTCAGGCGACCCCCGGTGATCTCACGCGTGTGCTTTGGACACGTCCGGGAGTGCGAGGACACGCCGCCTGGGAGAGAGAGGACGGAGAGAGGGAGGACGGGAAGAGGACAGCGGCGGGCAACAACAGGGCGCCGCCGGAAGGGAGGCGGCGGGGACATGGTCATCTTGTGAGTACGCAACAGCGGTCTGCCTTCCTCTCATTCTCTTTTGGTGCTATGATTTCCGTGCGTGGGCCAAGACCCACGTCGTACCCTTGGTCCGATCGAACGGTGTCAACTTGTAGAAACGATTTCAGTGCAGGCCCATTCTTAGCTCTTTTTCTCAAAATCCTGATTTTCTTTCATCCGGAATAACTAGTTGTAATCAAGAACTACTAACTACCGCCCATCTTACTAACAGGACAATTAACTTGTTCTTCATATTGTTTCGCTTTCATTCGCCGCAGCGCAAAAAATATCCCATGTACATAAATATCCTCTCATATAAATATCTCTTATCCAATAATATTCCCCATGCCGGTCATTACACAATCAATACATACTTCGGATATCTGTTACAATTCCTCAGGGAGTAATTAGTAAAATTAACAAGATATTTAGCAGGTTTTGGAAACTTTTTCGACGCCTAGTGACGTGCTGAACCTTGGACTCAGCCACGAAAAATCTATTGCACAACTCATCTTCGGTGAGGAATGGGATCGATACACAGACTAGGTTGGCCTACGAGTGTGTCAGTCACGGAGCTAGCCGCAATTCTAGGCTAGACCCATTTCTCGTTTTAAGTGCCGTCGCGTAAATGCTTCGGTCCTCTCTAATCGTCTAATTTTGCTGTTAGCTAAGATTTCACTAACCCTATGAACTCTACAACATAGGTACACCTGTTCACATTTGCATCGGATTGGTGCGGTGGCTAGAATATTTATTTCCCAACTCAATCGAGGGAGAATATTCTGAAATCATCACGGATCCTAGGGAATCCCAAAATGCACAGCACTGCAACTTAGTGAAGACATCAAACTGTGGAGTCCGTGTCGCTATTACTTAGAGGTACACCAGTTTCTCTCCTCACTTCCTCATCACCTTCATCACATTTATTACTTTGCCCAAATTTCTTTCCCAAGCCCATATTGCGAGGTGAATGTACACATCATGATTCCGTATTGCATTCATCTCTTTCTCAAGTCTCCCCACTGTCACGTTTCACTGTTCATCACTGTTCTTTCACGAGAAACAATAATGGAGCCTTGACCGGAGCAAGCATTTTTCATTGTTTTACCGCCTCTCGACGTCTCTCGAATGTTTCGACGTCTTCAGTGGCTCTTCAACCCCATTCCCACCTCATGCTCTCTCTGGTGAGCACGTCACCAGAATTTATTTAATATCGTCATTTTGTAATCAAATCGCAGGGCCTGTCCTTTTAGCATATTTCAGTCCAAGTCAAACATCACCGAACCCGAATCCCAATTTAGGGCATGACCATCATTTATTTTTCTCTTACATTTTTATCTGGGATACAATAAATATATAACCGTCAAATTGCCTTTATGATCTTAATTAAATCTTAAGAAAATATTTTAATGATTCTCTTCCTTCTTGCCCCTCAATATCAGAGTAAATTTAACCGAGATGATTTTCGGCAACTGAGAAAAGATTTCTCTTCTCTTTTTTTTAAGACGAATGAACAAACAAGACATATCAATCGCGGCATGTCACTCATAATTTTTCGATGGAGCTGTTGTTGTTCTTTTCGGTAACGTTTTGGAGGTGGCGTGATCTGAAAAAACATATTTATGAATTGCCTACTCGTAGGTTTCCGTCGTAGGTTCACCTTTGATGCTGATGTATTGAATTCATAAAATATGTATAGAATATATAAACATAGAAGCACATTATGGGAAGATTCAGTCGGTGAGACACAAATGGCCTCTAATTTCATTAGCTGCCCAAAAGTGCCGTCAATATCGTGGCCGTGTCCAGCACTTGCCTCGAGAGTGAGTATGTCGGTAGACCTGATTGGTTCATCGTGCCTTTTGGGCATCCGACTGTTGATATGAACACTGAGAAATTGTTGTGTCCCCGACCCAAGCAATTATGGATTCTATACAGGGCTTTCATCCTCGACAGAATCCCGAAAGATGCGAAATCATGAAATAATGCTAACTGTATGAAAACACACATTCCAGCCATAGGATAAACAAGATACTCACGGTTAATGAGGAAAAAGATTTATTTCAAACTACAATGTAACACCGAAAAAAAATTTCACTGCTAAACAAATAAGGTAAACTGCCCACGTGATTGCAAGAGGTTTGACAGAATGAATGTGAAAATCCATTAACAATTTCCAACGTACAATGACTGAACTCTGTTTTAAAAAAACAAACAACAGGCATTGTTCAAAATACATTGCACTGAAGACGGTCTATAATGGTCTGGCATACTAGAGGTACACAATTAAATGCAGTTGGTTCAAATATTATTGTAAATGAAAAGTATGGAAACCTTAGCTCGTACACCTACCTGGTAGGTTTTTAGTTTTATCATGTGAATTTTGGTTTCATCGACGCGGAGTAGTTCATACATAAAAGAATAGCATGCATGAAACCTCTTACAATTGAAACGCAGACACGCGTCACATATCTATGAACAGGTACTCTATCAGTAACAGTTCTTTTGAAAACATCAACAGGTGTTGACGGTTAAAAAAATATCCTATTTGAAGATATGATCATCAAAAAGTCGAATTTTTCAAGAATAATGAAAATCATCACTTTTACAGGATAACTCATTTTTATCTCTCGGCTTGGGTTTTTTTCCAAGCGTTATAATTTTTGCTATACATTTTCAACTGCCCTGTATGAATGGCGAATCTTTTTCTCATTAAAATCACTGAATCTTAAACTCAAATTGAATTTAAACCACATTTATTTTTTTAATTTAACTGAATGCTCTTTAGCAGTCCGCGAATCATTTACACATTTTGTGTTGAAAAGTTGTTGAAAAGTGTTTTTGGTTTTTGACGTGTTGGACACATACTCAAGTTAGGGAAAATGTTTTGTGGCAGGAAAACCCAATCCGGTTGGCAAAACTAGATGTGGAAGGAGGGTAGGAAGGGTAAAGAGCGCGAAGAAAACATGGGTTAGAGAATATGGAATTCGTGATTTGACGGGGGGTACGCAAATGTAGGGTAGGGTCCTCTGCCGGCGCGATGGACCTCTGGTGTCCAGTGTCCAACGACCCAGGTCCCGCCCACCCAACGACCGGGCCTCCCGTCTCCTTTCTCTCCCACACCCCCATTCCCGTAGCAGAACAGGATACAGACAGGGGCAGTGGATTCGGTGCCCCAAGCCAAAGGTCGATTATTAGATAGCGGGCACAGCGGTGCACGGAAGAGAGACGAACAATCGAAAAACTGGCCATATCATCCTGAACTCCTCATTCCACATGTTCGTTCAAGCTCTTAACCCTTGCCATTCCTTCCACCACTAGTTGTTCCAGCCGTAACGACTTGGATTTCTCTAACTGTTACTTCGACTCTTCAACAACTCTGAACTTCACCTAAGACCTACCGCATTGGTGCCTTAATCTTACCCAACCCATTCCTACTATCTCAATATGCCTCTCTGTGTCACTGAGAAACTTTGAAGGCGTGTAAAAATGATGCAATACATCGATATCAGTCGAAATAAAATAGAAATCGAGTAAAATCGCAAGTGGTTTCCATCATTATGGAAAATTTACTAATATTAGAAAGAAAATCACCCAATTGAGGAAGATTGATTTTTAGGCGAGTTCATGCATGATATGGCCCGAATAGGCGGATTCGTCCATCAACACTTTTTCTCTGAGTTTCTCCCTTTACGAGTAATTAACTAGGGAATACATGCGTAGTTCATCCATCAAATTACTTCAGAAGGTGTGATATCACACACTTTTTATGATTTCTGACACTGGTATTCTTAGGATGCATAAATATAGGTATTTCCCGTGGTTCTGAGAGTATTATGATTTGGGTTACAAAACTTGTATAAATTAAACGACAAATAATTTTTTTTATATTTCAAAATCAACATTATGAAGATAATGAAATGATTTATCGAAAGAGATTTACCAAAGTGATCAACTTGTGGACTCCATAACCTAGAAAAATACATTTAAACTTCTGTAAATGCACCAAACGTGGGTCAGAAGTTGACAGTAACTATAATTAATAACTAAAGTGGACAGATTCGTAGGATAATCATTTAAGCTTCCGAATTTTTAGAATGTAAAATGAATAATTAATTTAATTTTAAGGTACATACACATTATCAAAAGAAGGTACCAAAAACAATTTCGACCATTTTAGTGCTACTGTTCTGCGTCAGCAACTCTACTGTGAACCATGAATTTGATTCCTGCTTTTCGACCAAATTATTTTTTTACATCATCTAATTAAAAATTATCAAATTGTTTTACGAACAGCAGAGTAAATTATCAGATATGCCCAGCCTATATCTGAATAAGACAAGAATAACCTCTAGCATCCAGATGGCGAGTTACTGCTCTTCCATGTGCTTTCACGAAGTTGCCCTTCTGATATGTCTCATTCCACGAATGAGCGATCACTACATTGCTCAAGTACAAGAGTTTCGTTTATGTAAATCCAATCGCTTGTTTTTTTTTATTTTGCCATTGATTTCGCATTTCTATAAAGAATTAGGTATGCCTCTTTCAGAATAAAGCCCGTCCTCCGCAGGCCATGGGAAAGTCTACTTCGACACCCGACGAGAGGAGTTAGGTACTCTCAGGTACTTCCCCACTTATTTCTTCGATTGGAGGGAGACAGAAATGTTTCGGAATGCCACGAGTGCCCAGACCGGATGGAAAAATATTCATTCCGGTGCACACATTAAGAATTTGACGAAAGAAACAACGAAATCAGCGAGATTTAAAAATTCAAGAAAGGTGGGATGAAAAAAAGGAAATAGTCAACCACGCGAGGCGTGCACTTTCGAGGGCCCTGGAGGCCGAGAGCAGAATGGATTGATCTCTCGCCCCCCGCCCCACCCCAACAGCCCTCCATCCCTCCCCCCTCTGGACCAAAGAAACCATCTCCACCGTCGACTCTGGGCGTGATAAACATTGTCCCAATATGGAGGAGTTTCCCATGGCCCTCGACTTCCGTCCCGTCCGCCCCTTTGCACCTTTCGCCGCTGCCTCCTCCACTCCTCCTTCCCGAAGGGCGAGGGGGGGACCTGGAGAGTGGTGTGCGAGCCTCCCCCTCCGGCGACCAATCTCCCGCCTCGAGCGCCCGACCCCTCCAAACTCCCTCCCCGTGCAACAGTAGTCCGCGGGAGTCAACACATTAACGCGTCCTCCGGCGAGAGACAGAGGAAGGGGGCGAAGGGGATCGGGTTCTGCCGCTGCACCCCCAACCCGCCCCCCCCCACACACATACCCAATCTCGGGGTCGCCGCCCCTCAGCGGAGTTCACACACTTCCAGCGTCCCGTCTAAGGTCCCTCTCGACCCACTGCGCCACACCCCTTCCCCGTTCTCCACACCCCCCCATCTAAAATGCATCGCTATCTTGATGGCGCTCTATGAAAAATCGTGATCGCGACTGAATCGAGCTTTGTCGATCCCCACTCGGATGCGCAGCCCCTAAAGGATCCGTAAGGATCGGGGACGATCTGTAGGTACTTCTGCCTCTCGGAATGGGATCTCTCGGGATTTCGGATGTTTTCAGACCGATGAGCAAACCAGATTCGGCGCTCAAAATTACCGAAATTCGTCCCACAGCGCAAATGAGGACTCGGAGACGGATTAGGCGATGGGAACTATTCCCACGCCAACGAATTTCGATTGACGAAGGTAAAAGAAAATTTCACTGACATATGCATTCTCTAATTTATTCCATGTGTGAAGCACTGCAAATCTATTTTGACATGTACGCCAAGCAAACCGCGTATTTAGTTTAAAGAATGGGATTATTACGACGTCCCGGGTTTCTTTCAACTTAAACTCTAACGAATTTCTACTTTGCTAATGATTATCCATAAGTGGAAAAGTAACTTCTATGATGATTATATGACGTTAAAAAATTTAGGGTTCAATAATAATTACAATCTAATGTATGTTTTTGCGTCTATGTAGTTGATTTAGCATCATGTCATTTAGTGCTCTTCTCCTCCGAAAGTCACTTGTTTACATCCCACCGTGGGCAGTGTGTAGTAATGAGTGTCAAATGAGGTACCGCACGCAATAGCATTTATTCTATATTAAGGCAACCAATTCAAAATGAGGTAGATTATCTCATCGCAGACAAAATACTAATCAAACGACAAGAATAAGCCCAAGAAAATACTCCCGATATCATTAAAAATCTATAGATACAAGAGAATGAATCAAAAACCTCAAATATCCCGATAAACTGCCAAATTCTTTTAAATAATGACGAAATAGCGGTTTAAGGAAACAGAATTCTACGAACATAAAACTGAAAATAAACCAAATGAAAAGTTGTGCCATCAAACGACCAATTTTTAAAATAAATGGAATAAAAATATTTAATTTAAACTTAACATTTCCTGGATTTGCGATACTAGAACCAAAGGGTACGTAATAACGGAACTCCTGCCATTTTTAACGGTTGAATTTATAAATATTCAAGTGATTCGGTGACATCAATTATTATAAAAAAAGAAGTGGCTCTTCTTGGATTTGCATAACTAGTGCATCCGGTGAATCTTCTATTTTTCATCTTTGCCTTGATAATACGTTGGCATGCCAACGGCAGATGGAGCTCCCGTGAGTGAACATTAATTCTGCCTACCGTTGTTAGGTCTCCTATTTAAACGCTCGTTCTTTGAATGCCCTCACCCTCTCCAGATACCCAAACCCAGGCCGCGGGTTATTCTAGCTACTATATTCACCTCGCGAGCAATAGGCAATGGGATAGAGACATAATAATGAGTTACCAAAGTACTAGTGACGGCAAATGGTCTTGGAATAGAATAGGATGGAAAGAAAAAGCGTTTAAATACAAAGCGATAACCTTAAGGCCTCGAGGTCTTAGCACGCGGAAAACATGAGGACACGTCGACTGGTGACCAATGCCAACTCTGAAGAGGCTCCCGAGGTGGAGTGGCACTGCAGGTGTTACATCCTCGCGAAGTCAGAGGAGGGCCCTCGACGAATTCACACTACCCTACCCTCTTCCTACCCCCAAGTAAGTCCTCAGCCAGGTAGCGCTTCTCACGAAATTCACACGCTTTGGCAGCTCCGTTGCTCCGAACACCAGTCTTCTCCCCATTCCCAGAAATTATCGCTTCGGTGCAAGGTGATAGCAAGGGATCGAGTGACAATTTTGCACCTAGTGATGACGATGCAAGTACATGCTATGCAGCTGAGAAAAGGTCTGCTTGATGTCGTCCTATGGATCTGCTTATTGCCCGAACCTGAGTCGGTTCCACGATTCAGGAAGAATAATGTTTACAAAAAGTAATATATAAACCATGGAGCACCAGAAACGAAGAAATAAAGAGACAAATAATCACACAAGACAAAATATTTATGATGTTTTCAGTTTTACTTGTGAGAAATTGGATTTTTTTATCCTCAGAATAAATTTACTTTCAGATTCCCTGAATGAATTCACAGTGATGGACTACGACTCTTGCATTCTGATTTGAGCAATGAATTTGTTTAAGAAATTGATTTTTGTGACAAGAAACCGAAGGAAAAGAGGGATTGTTCAAGATAAATTTTATTTTAGAACAGCAGAGAAGGGTAAATGAATCGTTAAATACTTGTATAGAGTGGAAGAGTTAGAACTTATAAGTAGAAAATACTTTACTACAGGGTTCGTCCGGAAGATAAGTGTACTGATTTTTTCCGGATTTTTGACAAAAGGGGAGTCGTCCACTACGAATTTGTACCTGAACGACAAACTGTAAATGCTGCATCTTACGTCCAAGTGCTCGACAGGCTTCGAAAACGAGTCGCCCGCGTCCGGCCAGCGATCAAAAACATCTGGCGGCTGCGTCACGACAATGCGTCGTCTCACACCGCGCTTTTCGTGTCGGACTTCTTGGCCAAGCACGGCGTGGCAACGCTGCCGCACTCGCCCTACAGCCCGGACTTGGCACCACCGGATTTCTTTCTGTTCCCGAAGATAAAGAGGAGTTTGAAAGGAACGCGATACGGGACTTTGGACGCCGTCAAAGAGGCCGTGACGACGTGTCTTCGAGAGGTTCCCGATGATGCCTTCGCGGGAGCGTTCCAGGAATGGGAACGCCGCTGGAACAAGTGTATCGACTCACAAGGGTCCTATTTTGAGGAATATTAGCTTAAGATATGTAAAAGTATAATAATTTTTTTTTCTGAGCTCAGTACACTTATTTTCCGGACGAACCCTGTATTATTTTTTAAGATTAGTAGTTTCAAATTGACGTAGCACATCTCTAGCCCGGGAAGGAAAAACCCGAAACCAGCCCTTTGAAACACCTTTTATGAGCCCTAACACAAACCACTCCATCCGAAGCACCAAGTGAAAATTCATATTTTATCAATGTTCGATTGGTAACGACTGCAGAGTTTTCAAATATTTTCTCTTCACTACATTTCCGAAAACTGGTCTCTCAGTTAAGCATTCTTTTTCAAAAAGGGTTACCGATACAGTGGCATTTCATCAAATTTCCCGTTCTATAACGTGAATTACTGCGCATTCCCAAAAATAGAGACGTGAACCACAGTGACTCATTGACTTTGGATACCGATATCTTAACTAAGGGAAAACATCTCGTTAAAATTAAATCACAACTCTACCTCCAAGATTTCATTTATTAACCCTTGCCTCACATTTGGTGAGTAAATCAAAACATGAGTATCACCCCGTGGAACCAATAACTCTTTTTGTACTAATTCCCATGCATTTTGCTTAAAATTCTTTGTTGCCTTTCTTTTGAGATGCAGGACCGAAACAGATCGTATATTTTGGGATCTCGGCTCAAAAAGGATAAACAGTGGCTCGTTGTAAACTTAGGTTATGACACAAAAATATAGGCGCTTCGATCAAGTTCGCGATTTTTTATGCACTGGCATTGAATCATGATTATGCAATAACATTAAGCTAACTTACGTCTCGCCTTAACAATGAATCTTCAAAAGCAATGATTACTACATACAAATGTGTCTTATCTAATAATGATATCTTAACTCATTATACTGCCCCAAATAAAGAACGGCAAGAATTCAACGGTTATACCCAAGTCAATCCAAAGAGGACATGGTCACCAGTAAGTCGTGCTCAACCAACTGAGAAACACTCTGAAAACCGTCACTTTAGGTCAGCGCCTATCCTTTGAAAGGCCTCGAAAAAATTTGGCAACGAAACAGGAGTTCTGGTAGATCGATATCGTTTCCTCTTTCACTTTTATCAGCTGGACAAACACACACAATATGTAACTCCTCGGGCATCAAGTGAATAAGTGTTTCGGTGGAGAAGTGCTCCTCATTCTCCAGAGAATGAGGGACAAAAACGAGAGCGGGAGAGGGGGGTGAGGAGAGGGAGGGAGGGGGGAGTGGAAATCTCCCCATTCACGCAATAGCATCCACAAATTCTCCGACCCCCGCGTGGTCGGCCGCAGCTCTTCACACTTGCAGCTCCGTCCCCGCCCTCCACCCCGGCGCGGCCGGCGGGGCGGAGGGCGGGGGCCGCAGATTACGGATCGACGGCGATCGACCCCCCCCTTTTTTTGAGGGGAAGAAAAAAGAGAAAACTCCCATCTCCGGAGCCGATCTCTCGTTCTCTCCCCCTCTGCCTCTGGCCTGTCCTTCTCCCCGCCCTCCTCACTCCCCTCCCCATCTTTTTCAATCTCCGTTCCCTTCACTCCCTCGCATCCCTTAAAGAGCGACCGCCCTCCCCCAGTCTCTCCAGTCGTAAGGGAAGGGAATGGACGGACGGACAGACGCTCCACACCCTCCCTCTTTCCGCGCCCCCTTACGCATGCAACGGAGGAAGAATATGGGGGAGGGTGGTGCAGGGGGAAGGGTGGAAAAGGGAGCGACGGGAGATGAGAATGGGAGATGGCGACAACGGAACTGTTCACCAAACATATTTTTTTATCAATGGCTTCAATAGATCTCGAAAATCAAAAATAATTTTTTCACGCCCTCAAATTTCTCACATTTCGCGTTAGTACGAGTTAAGCAATTCAAATCCATGGCGCCATTCAGACAATTTCTCTAACAAAGGTCCGACTCATAGGCAACCGGGTTCCTGAGTGCGATTTTTCGTTCACTTGTAAAAGTGGGGAACGGCTTAATATAATCAGTTTCACCAAAGACAGTCGTCGTAATTAATGGGGATCGGGATTGTACGGTGGCTAACGTTTTGGTTTCCCACCGAGAGAGCCCGGGTTCGAATCCTGATGACGACAGATATTTTTCAGTGGTATCCCGATCTCTACTTCATGTGCTTTGTGGAGAGCACTTTGAGTGAGTACGCCATCCGTCGGATGGGACGTTATAACTGCGGACCCCTTGGCGTCTTTTGGTAAGAGTAATGTCGACGCCAGGTTTCTATCCACCCTTCATCCTTTCCTGTCCATCCCTAATGACGCAAATGACCTCAGCTGTCGGTCGCCTCCCCTGAGTCTACTACTACGTACTTGTATTTTAGGGCATATCCTTGCGGCTATGTACTTATAAATACCAGTTGCGCTTGGAAGTCCATAGTGGAAATAACGTCTGAAAGTTTTATGTATGATATAATCATTAAAAGTATTAATAATTTTATCCTTCGTGTCTGGAATGATTAAATTATTTAATTTAAAACCAATTAGACAACCAAATCATCTTAATCAGCTCAAAGATTGATTCGGTAGGCCAGAGGGCATGGTTGAAGTCACACGTCTCGTATAGTCATCCGTGGTGTACGAGCACGAATTCAGGGGAACCGCACAATCGCTTCCCTCTCGCCCTTGATTTCTTCCGTGGAACTGATCCTCATAAAATCACTCACCCTTACTTTATTTAACTCAGCTTTTCCGGAGATTCCATCCAGATTTGAACCTGGTACCCCACAGTCAACAGCGCAGTGTATCACCCCATGCTAAAGCCACCATCCAAACCATCGAAACCGTCAATCAGACCAATCGCTTGTGAAATCATCCGGTTTATTTTTTCCGTGACAACCGACTCGATTACTTCCCCCGCGGGTAAAGTCTTCACGCCAGAGCGAGCCTTCCCGCGCCCCTCGCCGCAGTGCCGCCATCAGACAGGGTGGGGCGGGGTGGGGGAGGTGGTGTGAGCACGGAGGGAGGATTAAGGGGAGAGATAAGCGGGGGAAGGGAAGAGCGCATGCATAAACGGGCATGATGAAGGAGGGGAGGGGGGGTGAGACCCCGCTCTCGCGTAAGAGGGAGGGTTAGGGATTGAGGGCGGGACTCCTGTTTGGAGGCTTTTGGGTTTCTACTACTCAGCCCACTCATGATTTCCCTTCCCTCACCCCAACTCTTAGTGTTAAAAGGATGGCACTCATAACGTATGCACATACGATCCCTCGCGCCCCTAACCCTCTCCGGGGGCGACTTATTTACGTCGCCCTCGGACAATTAAGGGAGTGAAGTGGCGTGAATTAAGTGAAAGTTTTAGGGACGCAACGAACTGAAGCTCCTCTGCTTGATTGAAGCAATTAAAATCTATTGCAAGCGCTGTTCCCAGGGATTTTTAAATAATGATTCAAAAAAGGCGTAACAATGGGTATTACTCATGATGCAAGTGGTCCGAGCACGAAGAGGGAAACTAGCATTCCCAGGGAACTTGTTATTACGGGTAGCCTTCCGCGGTGAAGACAGGGTTTTGATGGTCACAGACTAACCATTACTACAATTCTAAGCCTCGCCCTAATTGACACTAAATATCCTACGGTACAGTAAACTATTCTTCGACTCCGCATATTTTCTGCCTCCCTTCATTCAGCCCAACATTTCCAATTTTTCCTTCCCTTTACCTCACTTGCCTAGCATTCTCCCCTCTATCACAGTCCTCCACAGGTACACAATACAATAAATCCACAATTCTGTCGGCCACGTTAATAAATTTCACCCTGTAATACAACATATAGTATCTATAAGCACGACAAACTGCAAGATAATTCTGACAAAAATAGTACTGGGAAATTACTACATGACTCATGATGTAGCCTATGCATAATGAGCCTACGAGCCAGATGTATAAGAAGTTGTACGACGCCGTCATATTGATGTAAGATAAAATTATGAAGAGCTTAAAAATGGGGATTTATATACTCAATTTTTGTAGTTTAAATACTTCACTCAGTAACCCCGAAAGGTGGGTTGACATTGTAAAAGGTTTGTGAGAGAGACCAGTCAACCGAAACAAGGACATGGCCACCGTCAGAAAAGAAGCGAAGTTTGAATAAGCTGACTCTTGAAAATCCCTCTTCCAGGGACCCTTAAACATAAATCCAATATTTACGAAGAGCACTCGTTTCCAGGTAACTTCGATTAAATGGGGCATTTATGTACCAATCGTCCGATCATTTGTTACATGACGGGGGAAAGACGAGGCCAACGGCGTCGACGCAGTGTGTGCGCAAAGGGGGTTGGCGGGGGGGGGGGGAGAGGGGATGGGGGGGAGAGTGTTTGGCGGGACGACGATAGTGGAGGGTGAATGCTGCCCTGCCCTCTCCCTCGAGTGGTCCCGCAGCGAGCCGGGTGGCGACTCTGCCCCCGGCATCTCTTCCCCTCCCGCCGCATCGCCTCAGAACTGGAGGGATTGCACGCAGGTATTCCGCGGGTGGAGCGCTGCAGAGTGACGGACAGAAACGTGCAAAACCGATCGTTCATGCAGCCACGAATAAAGCATCCGATGAGATCAACACATCACAACATCAACACTCGTGGTCGTCCCATATTCAAAACTAACGTTATGCATTAATTATATTAGTTATTATTAATCGAGTCGGTCAAGATAGGTTTTGATGATCCAGGGAATGAGAACTGCTACATTTCTATTCCACGCTCAACACGACGCACAAATGACCAAAAACTCCATTTTACCATAATAAATCATTTTTTAACTCCATATATATGCATACCTTCATTTAATTCAAAATGGCTAATTTTTTCCTCTCCCAACATCCTCCCCTCTATTGCTGTCTCCAGCATTCCGTTGCCATCCAAAATGCGCCTCATCCCATCTTCCTCCCTTCTTTTACTTTTTTCAACAGCCTACCTCTTCCCTTATCATGCCTAGCAATTCTTTTTATTTTTGCTTTCGTATCTGATCATTTTACTTTCCGTTCTTTCTGTCCATTTTCCCATTCTACTCTCTCTCTCTCGAATTTAAATAGCCTCCAATCTACACTTGTTCTCTTCACTTCACGATCTAGTTTCGGAATCATAGAAACTACCTTTATTTTAAAGTTTTCACCAAAGTAATGGTATATGTTATCAACTGGCATAATATTACGCCATAATAAAGGCAAGCGTAAATGAATGCACAACTTTGTTTCCCAAATACCTAAGTAACTTTGGTAATGCTATAAGATGTTATCCTCGCTTGCCACTGACTGCGCTCCCCTCATTCCCTTTGGAGAATTTTGGCTTTCCATGAAATATTCGAATAAAGGCAGATATGTGCTTCCATGCCCTTTCACAGAATAGTTCCTTTCACATGAAATCTTTAAAAGTATAAAGAAATTTATCCAGGTTCTCCGATCCAAGTTCGTGTTGTTCAGATGTTAGGTGCAAGAGATATCGTGCTCAAAGATAACCAGAAACACGCTCAGCCACACACACAAGGACCGGCGCAGTCCTAAAATGGCCAAAACAGTTTTAGGGAACCAACAGTTCTGAATTGTATTGTTTCATCCGTTAAATTCTTTTTCACAAAGTACTACATATCCTGTGTTACTACCTTCTCTTATCCCTATTAATACTGTATGGATAGATAATTGGTGGCTATACATGCATGTTTTATTCAACAAATGCATTCTTAAGCATGTTTATTATACAGGCGGATAAAGATCGCTAGAAAAAATGCAAATCTTGTCAGCTGTATTTTGCTTCCGCTTCAAAAGCATTTATGTCAGGACAAATACTTTCAACATTCATTCGAACAAATGACGATCTCGCAGGAAATACAACTCCGCGAATATCTACATGGCCATTATTGAATTCATGGTGATTCATGGTTGAGTGAAGCAACATAGAGGATTTAACAATGCTGTTACAATTAATGTATCGTGAATTAATGTGAACAATTTTGTTTACATTGATTCACGACCGTAGGACTTACATGGATTCACGACCAAGGAACTACGTTCCTTGAATATTTAAATAAAGGATTAATTTTTGTGTAGGATTCGCATTGGTAGTATACGATTAGTATGATATTCACATTTTAAATCCAGTTTAGTATTTAGTTTTACATCAATTATATTATCTGTGTGGGTCGCGGTAGTCCAGGGGTAGAGCTTTGGACTACTGACCGGAGGGCCCAGATTCGATCCCGGGAAAGCCTCTCTGGGCACCTGCAGCTCCACTCAAGCTATGTGATTTTTCGGGTACCAGATCTTCCTAGGAAACCATAACCGGCACAGGGAAAGGAACTGCCCCCCCCACCCTGATGTTTGAATTTCACACCCCGTACAGGGCTTAGTGCTGGGTGAACTTTACCATTTCCTACCAAACCAACCTTCGGGTTGTTTACTGTGCTAATGGTTTTATATTATCTGTATAATTATCAGTTTGATTGCAAGATAAATAAAAGAAACTTAAATTTCTTGCAATTATTATGACTAAAAACTCTCCAATGATAAACTGATGGTGTGATTAGAATAATTCCATTACGATCCATGAATAATATGCTCAGGTATGAAGCAAATGATTAGTTTCTTCAATTAAGAACGTTGCTCATCATCACTCGTTTCCCGCAAAAACAGCTTCACAGAGTTTTTGCAAGCCTTTGGAACTCTCCGCTGACCCTCCCTCCCTCTCTCTCTTTCTGTCCGCAGGCAGGAGCGCACTGACTGCTCCGGAGGGCGCCGCGCCATTTCCATGGAGAGTCCCACACCGCGCCACACCGACTGGGACATCAACGACAGCAGCATCCCACGGGTGAGTGCACTCCTACACACTAACCACGATGCACCCACAATAAAGCCCCCAGGGATCACGAGCAAGTCAACGGGGTAAAACTTGTTGGCTACAAAACACGATTCACAGTGTCCCAAGCGAAATGCATTAATATTCTATTTTAAACTTCGTTACTCTATGTTAACATGTAACATGAATTTCGTTACATTTCATAACTAGCTAATTAGTGTGTAATCAATCTGCACTGTATCGGGATGAGTACATTATCCAACACTCTCTTAGTTAACCAAATAATAGCATGGGAAGAGTATGAGGACATCTCGAGCTTCGGATTAACAGCATGAAATGCTCTCTTAAGACTCTATTGTATCAAATTATGTACATTCAATTATAAAATAATAAAAGAAGCATGAATTGTTTTCATTCAAAGATAAAGACGATCCATTTTTTTTACTATTTCCAAATTGATTTTCTGACACTTAAAAGCAGAGTGTTACATAAGGACGTCTTGGAAAAAGGACAAAATCATTTAAACATTACTAAAATTCCCTAAGTTTCAAGCATTTTTGGGCCCCGTCCACTCATAGCGTTGTCAATTTGATCCTCCATTGCCCTTTAGAGTTGTGCTGAGACACCATCCGCTGTAGTTTTATGACAAATGGTTAATGGTCGAAAATCCGTTCTTCCCAAGCCTTGGATCGCGACCAAAACTTGAGTTGCGGACTTAATTACGTTTCTTAATAATCTTTTAATTCACCCGACCCAAATTAATTCTAGATTGAAGATTGAATTAACAACCATTTTAATTTCCTATGCTGCTAATACCTTTGGCAGATCGGATACTTTCATTTATCCTGACGATTGTTTCCTTACCCTACTCCTCTTTCTCTCCCCCTGTCCCTTCAACTCCTACGCAACTTGCAACAACCACCACTGTGGCTTGCCTATAGGCATTTATATCGGTTCTCTATTCTTTTCACATTGGTTATGGCATAATGATCCAAACTCGTATCAGAAAAATAATGTTTTATTTCACCTGCACTTAATATTTTTCTTGGTTCTTTTCCTAAAATGGTTCCACAGCGTGGAGCCCAAAAATATCGAGTACATCAGCTAAGTACGTGTATGCTGATACTAGGAGTAACTTCGTGAAAGCTAAACACCCTATCACTTCCTCACGCCTAAAAGCACCTCCGTTAACATATATCTCCTTTTCCCTATCGTCCTCCTGATCAGGTGAGTCACTTCGACCATTTCGCTGAGTGGTCAGACGGTCACTGCCGCTTTGTGTACTCGGCGGACTGCGACGAAGCCAAGAGGCACTCGTCCGGCTGGGCCATGCGCAACACCAACAACCACAACGTTCACATCCTCAAGAAGTCATGCCTGGGCGTGCTGGTGTGCTCCGTTCGGTGTGCTTCGCAGGGGAAGGCGCCCCCCGTCAACCTGCGGCCGGCCATCTGCGACAAGGCGCGGAAGAAGCAGCAGGGTGAGTGCCTACGTGGTGAGTGGGTGAGTCTAAGGACGAGGGTGTAGAGGGCGGGGAGTTCAAGGAGGGTGGGCGAAAGGCTGAAGTGAGGCGGGAGAGACTTCAACGCTCGGCACACAGCCCCAAGCTGTGCCTAGAGACTGCTCAATAACGCCCAAAAAAGTCATATTCTAGATATCAAGATCGAGAATACATCCATTTAATATGTTTGTAGCAATAGCATGATACACATGAACATTAGTCATTCAGTCCCGATAGCAATGAGCTGGTGTTTAGGAGTTCTGCCGTAAAAAAGGGAGTTCAACATGAATAATTCTATCATGTTGTGATAATGATGTAGTAGAACGCCAGAAGGATTAACTTGATTAAATAATTTTTATATTAAACAAACCCTATGTTCTATTTCCGAGTAATGTAGGCATTTTTAGAGCGAAGTATAACAAGGAAAGTTTTCTTTCGAAGACTGCAATGCAGTCAAAAGGGAAGCCGATCAGATTAAAACAGAATCAATAGTACGCAAATCAGTTAACAGGGAGGGATATTAACTGTAATAAAAATATAGAATCGTACCATATAGACTCTACTAAACGGATTAAACGTGCAAGTTGCGAAGTTGTGAGGTAAAATGTTATTGCAGAACTGAAAAACTCTGCAGTCCGTTTCCTTATATCTTTTTCCTAAAAATTCCCTCATTTAAAGTGCACCTATTGCGTTTTATATTCAGTGCAACATCCCTAGTCCAATTTTTACTCAACAAGCGTATCGAAACTAACGTTTATCGACTGCAGTGGGCTGCATCTCTGTTGACTACAGAGACTACGTTATCATTTATACATAATGCATCTTCTCTTTTTCGGGAAATACAAAGTAATACATAGTTTTGGGACCGTACAAGTAATGGCTATGACCAAAGCCCAATTTTCACCGGAATTAACCGAATCTGTTCCCATTTTTTTCATAGAATACATAAATCTTCTGAGTTTAAAAGTAAACTTCGAGAAAAATACCATGTATTTTTCTATTTTAGGCGCTATTAAAATGGTAGTGAATGTTATCACTATGAAATATGAGAAAAGCCTCAGTATGTCCACTGTTCGATCCAATCATGACCCCTGGACAAGGGTTTAGAAAGGTTTGCTTCCGTGTAAAGGAGAGTGAGAGAGGTCAAAAGGAACTAGTTGGACAGTGTGTTTTCAATGTATGTGTTTCCGTTCGAAACGAAGTTCATCCATAGAATTGTCAAAGGGAAAGTATGCATGAAAAACTAATGTGAGATTGCATTGAAAAACAGAATATATTTTGTATTTCCTCATTGGGATCAGTTGATGCCCTCAGTTATGGGGGGATGGCGAAGGAAAATGAAGAATATGCATTTTCTGATAATTTAGTTCGTAAATGTAATTTCAATGATTAATCATATTACAATAACCCTTTCAAGGTACACAATTCAACTGCATCCTAATACTTTTTCACTCCACAGGTAAGCCATGTCCGAACCGTGATTGCAATGGTCGCCTGGAAATCCAGCCTTGCAGAGGTCATTGCGGCTACCCAGTCACGCATTTTTGGCGGCACACGGACCATGCAATATTTTTCCAGGTAAGGTGGTCTAACTCCTCCTCCGTTCTCCTCTAACTAACTAAACATTACCTCCTAGTCTACCGGAAACAATTTTAGTATATCTTAGCAGGCGTTCACGTTACACTCCAACAGATGAACAGTCTAATTCTGACATAAAAACGTGCAGATAAATCACTGGCACATGAGTTCGAATTTCTTCCCGTAACACTAAAAAATACCATTTGCGTAGCAATTTATTCTTATCATTCGCTTATGCCGATCACATATCGCTACATACACGTTTAGAATCCCCTGTGTTTTGATCGTCAAACATTGAAAGAGGGAGACGCCACATTTGCGAGATAATATAATAGTCATAATTTTCGAAACAAATGATTAGAGTAACACTGTGGTGAACAACTTATGAGTATGCTTATAAGTAGCAATTGAGTCGATTCAAATAATATTAAATATTGTAATACTACATATATTATACTACTATTATATCAAATTAAACGAATATAAAACAACAAATCTTGAGTTTGCCTGAGCTTGCCAGAGTTTGCCAATTTAAAAAAAATAGCTCTCTTAATTTCCAAATAATATTTGTATGTTCCTCGTTAAAATAATAGATGTCAACTTAAATATTACATAAGAGAAATTCGGATTGGGTTTTCAAGGAAATTGATTTTCTACTCGCAGACATCGGACAACACCTTTACCGCAAATGAATAAATTAAAATAGTAGCACGAAGTCGTCAAGCACAAGTGCTTATTGCCCAAATATTAGCCAGAGAGACCTTTGGCAATAACCATTCAAAAAACGGAGGGTTTGACCTAAAACCACCAAATATTATATGTATCATAGAGTGGCATCAAAATATATAGTTAGTTTAAAAATAATCGGGAAAAGTTTCGGAAAAAATGATTTAGTTCAAACATTGCTACGTTTCAAAATTCCACAACGTTTGAGAGTCGACACACTTTTTCTAGCGGCTTTTCCATGAATCGAAGGCTCCCTGGTAGGCGGATTTCGGAAGGTCCTTCAGGGTACGCGCACAAGCTTCTATGATGACACTAAGGGTCCCATGGTGGTATCCTTTTAGGGAGGATTTCACTTTTGGGAATAGGAAATAGTCTGCTGGTGCCAAGTCGGGACTGTAAGAGGGATGAGGAATCAATCGTCTTTTTGTGGGTTACAATAGGACTTCGCAAGCAGAAACCCGAATCTGCTTTTGCTCGTCCGTCAAGACCTTTGGGATGATTTTAGCGTAGATCTTTCGCAATGGCAATTTCTCAGTGATAATGGTGTGTGAACTGTCATCTTATCAACGCCAATATACGATCTGCGATCATGCGCACACCTAACCGACGGTCTGAATACAGTGCTCCACGCACACATCAGGAAAAAAATTCTTACCGATACTTTTAAAAACCTTGTATTAAATACCATAGTACAGCGATTATGACAAACCCAAATCATTTATTTGAACGGCTCTGATAGCTCAGTGATGCCATACCTTGAGTTTTTCCACTTTCTCACTGAAATTGGAATTGACTTATACCAAAAATTGCTTCGAATAAAAAGTTCGTTCATCACAATTTTCACCGTGGATTCTGCCTTAACCAGATTAATATCGGGTGAAAATTGTACTGAAAACATTTTTATCGAGACGAGTTCGAATCCCAGTTATATCTCTCTCTGAAAACACCCAAATAAATCATAGGAAGTCTTGATTCCGATTCTCATCTTTGAAATATTTTTTACTTGACGGCATAGTTTATATTTTTCAGTTTCTAGTATTTTGGTTCACATTGCTTTTGGGAATGTCTTGGAATCTGAGGGAGTAAGTTTCATTAGCCCTTATTCATTAAATCCCGGACGCTTTCCTAATGAGTCACGTTCCCTATTTCCCTTCTCCACAGGCTAAAGGAGTGCACGACCACCCGCGTCCAGAAGCCAAGTCCACGTCGGAGGCGCGGCGAAGTGTGGGTGCGGCACGGAGGGGAGCCAGGGGACTGGCAACGCTCCTCGCCAGGGAATGTGGCATCGGATCCACCAAGGTGAGCACATTGCTCTGTAGACCCTACCTCAGAACAACGTCCCTGGAGAACCTAGGCAAGTGTGCAGTGATACCTTGCTAACGCATTCCCTGAAAAAAACCAAAGGTTCGGAAAAACGTTTTGGTTTAGAGTCAAGATTATAAAGTCCGTTAAATAAAAGGGTATCGGATAGCGCAAGAGAAGCACTTTTTAGTGATTGGGTTGAGAAACAACCAGATACATAAATATATAGCAAGTTTCAACATTTTTTCCAAAAAAATATCATATTGCAGACTCTTTAACCCATGGGAAAAGTACACCAAGCACAATAAAACACAAACTAAAATAGATAACGCGTAAAAGGACACTCACATTGTAGATTGTTTTACGTATGTATGTATATATGCACACATAAATGAAACATTTAAAATTGTGATACGTATGTAGTCAATAATCTCACATTGTTAAGTGCCTAATTAGTAATCCCCAGTTATCAAACATAAAAAGAAAGACATGATTATAAAAAAATATGATCCACTACTATTCAGCTTAACAGATTCAGTTTGGGAGGCATACAAGAAATGTCCCCGTTTTTACTTCCTTGCTTGACGTATTATAGATTTCAGACCAAATCCTAATCCAATATATCGCTATTAACCTCATCAGCATTACTCATACAATTTCCACCTCAACCATGTGCATTTCTCACTTAGGGGTAACTCCTTCCATTTCATCAAACACCTCATGAAATATTTAATTGACAACAAGGCCATTAATTTACGAGCATTTAGTTTAAGTCCCTTTGCTAATTTGATATGGTTCAGGGTCTAGTCTCATGGGATATGTAGCATATACGTATATGTTACACTTATGCGTGTATAAACATAAACAAGAACACAATGCAATAAACTCACAACAGAATGGAAGCACAAGACTGAGTACTGCTATATTTGAGTACGATTGAACTGAATATCAAGGCCACATACACGTATTTCGATCAGAAGTTTTTTAATACACAGCAATGCCCTCGAGTTTTCTTAAATACGCCTGCCTTGTAGCAGTAGTTATTAGGGGAGGCGACAGACACCTTAGGTCATTTGCGCGGCCGTCTTGTTTTTAAACTGAATAAAAGCGATTTTCAATAATTGAAGCATGACGATATCGAAGAGCAATTCCCAATAATTGCACTTATTAAGTAATTGATAAGATTGCACTTTACCACTTATGCAGTAAGAGGCTTTACTACGACCCTCGTTTTGGCTCATTCAACTCTAATCAGATCTTGTTCTTTGTTTTTCCTCATCCATACACCAATTCAAGTCTGAAACAGTGAACCGCAAATACACTTGGTCACAGTCCACTGACAATCATATCTATGTATGGCCCTAGAAATTGTATCTTCCCAGCCACTCTAAAGCGGTTACTCTTTCGTCAGCTGAAATAGATACACGTACGTGTAGATGGAGATGCATCGATATGTCTCTCAAGAACGAAGGAAATATTAATTAAGGAAGGACTTAAGAGACCCTCTCGACCATAAAGCGGGGACTTCCTGGGCGTCTCTGCTTCGGAGAGTCGCTCGCGGGCCAATAAGCCCCATCGATCGCTTTACTCGCTCACGTGGTGTCGACGTTCAACGCGAGCGGTCTTCCTTGACATGCCCACCGCGTGCACGAGGGACCTTCCCGCCCCTCGAGGAAGACATTGCCTCCTGTGCTAATGGCATTTCCGCCCACGTGTTTCCACAGCGCTGGAAGAGCCTCCAGCAGCGAGAGAACACGGCGCCGGTCTGGGGTCCGGGAAACGGCGCGGTTGCCACGGCGGAGTGCGGCCCGGCACCCGCGGCCCTGCACCACGGCGGCGGCAAGCGGGCGCCGCACCACCACCGGGACCTCGTCCCTCCACCCCAGGCGGCCCTACAGCCGACGCACGTCGAGCGTAGCTACGAGCAGCCGCAGCCGCCACCGCCGCCCCTTATCTCGGACCCTGGGAGAGGTGAGTGCCACCGAAGACCCTTCTTGGGTAATGGATGAACCCCCGTGTACGTCGTATGTCGGGGGAGGGGGAAGGGAGGGGTTTGCTCCCCCTCAATACGTCCCAAGGAGCAAACTGTGGTAGTTTGTATGAAATAATGAATTTATGATTTGATAGTTGTAACGGTGCCTCTCCTTACACCTCAATAACGCTGTTCATTTTCAGGCAAACGTTTCTTAGAGGTTTGTTCGCGTCCCTTCACATTTGCATGCTTCTGCACCTCGTGGCTCCTTAACGCGTTCTTGTCGCCGATAGTAAAAGAACTGAATTCCGTTCACGTCGAAAGGATAACTGGTTCCAAAGAAAAAAATTTCTGTTCATTTTATCCTCACTTCAGAAGTGGAAAATACGAGCAGTGAAGAAGAGAATCATGGAAAATAACAGAAGAACGCTAGAAACGTCTTTTTCCGGGCGGGGGAGATTTTAAAAAATAGTTACAGAGAAATCGGCATTTTCATATATGTGCATCGCTTCAAAAGAAAATAAGACCATAGTAAAAAATAAAAATATGACTCTGTAATAATGCGATGTGGAAAAAATAACAATTATCATTATATTTTCGAAAATTTTAGAGTGAGCTCCATATAGAAACTGTAAATTAACTGGAATTAAATGATGATAAAATGCTTCATTTGCATAGCTTATGCGTTCCTTATCTGTGTATGGGCTTTCCTATTGAGGGATGCAAAAGGGAGCGTTTATAGATATGCAGTTATACGTAATGTTTTCAACCTTTCCCCGGGGGGCTCCGTTCAATTCATGGATTTTTTAGCAACGCCCTCTATGCTCAAAACTGTAATTCTTCTTGACTATTGGTAGACCCCTCAAAATAACGAATGATTTTATCATAACGGAATACTTTCATTATGACTTTATTGCATCCACTAATAAACTTTCGGAAAGTAACACAATTAGTCATTGAGACACATTTTAAAAAATATTATTTTCTGCTACGACTACAGGCTACGACCTGTATGATTTGTGGTATTGTGCATTCGCGTCGACTGTTGTTTAACTATTGACTCCTTTCTGCTCCTGACTGCGCACATTGTGACAATACCTGTAGTTATAGATGGAGCAAGCGACGAGAACAAAGCTCCAGAGTGACTCTTCATCGTAAAGTTCAAAATTCCAGTTGAAATATGGGATAAAGTGAGCAATCATGAATGAAAACAGAGAACGAGATATTTTTCCTCTCATTTGTTGATATTTACGTCTCCGCAACTCACCTTTTATGATGATAAAGGAAAAGAGCTTGGCTAATTTGAGTGGAAAATCAAAGGAAGAGAAAATCGTACTCACGTGTGATTGTAACTCAATACTTAAATTTATAAAACGCTTTTTAATTATTTCCAATAAGCTTAAATACTAATTTTGGATTTTTTCGGATTCCACAACAATGTCTTCTCTCTTCCAGTGGCTTAAAATCGAATTCTATGCAAGCATATTTTCCAAATGCGACTAGTAGTTTAAATAAATGTGTTCTGTTGAAAAAATATGAAAACCGGGTAAGTCTTTTCGGCATTGCGTACAAATTCCATGCCGGCGGGAGTTGTCGATTAATTTGTCGAATGCTAAATAATATCATATATGACAGCATCGAAGCAAACTTAAACACTAAATAATAGAATCGCTGATCAAACAGGAGATTTATTTTTGATGGAATTGATCATTAATAGTAATCACAGAGGAGAAAAAGCGCTGATTAGTTAACAAAATCAAACCATGTATTTACACACCCACACACATATATATCACAAACCATTGTTAAAAAAACTCAATTTACCATTAAACTTACTTTTGGCATTATAAAAAAGTAATACATAAAAAATACTGTATTCTGGCTGTCACTTCGGTTGGTAATTTATTATACACACCTGAAACCTTTCACGATAGATTCTTAGACAACGATAGATTCTTAGACAATTAGACAAATACCCTACTAGTATATGTCTAATAGTATAATAATCGAAGTCAAAAAATAAGAAACAAGTAAAATTACAAGGAATTGAAGGACTAACTGAAATTTCAGAGTTAAATGTTATAAACAAACGTCCATAGGAAAGGATTCCTTACACGTAAGGGAGAATACCATTTGTTTATAGGTCATGCAAACATATATTTCACTTAAATGGGATTGATAATTTAAACATCAGTCATAATTTTGTTTCGTATGCATATATAAGTTTCCTACGTGACGATAAATTGAAACGATCGATATACCGCCACTGTTTTTTCCACATCACTCTTACATCGAGAGAGATACGTACATAGAAAGGACTCACCCAAGTAAGTTCCGTTTCCCGTCTTCCAGGTGCTCAGCCGACTTGTTCCTGCCCGCCGTTTGAGTGCTTCTGCTACCACGTGGGGCCTCCACCCCTCCTGCAACAACCGTACGACTCTCCTGGCCAGGTCCCCCCGCAACACGGCCATCCACCGCCCCCGATGCCCCCGACCAACGAAATTCCTCACTACATCCACACACACCGACCTCCATCCGTCCCCAGACAGCAGCAGCAACTGCACCAACAGTCCGAGTGGATCCCCATGCCAAGCGCCTGGCCCGCGGAGCTGAAGCCGGAGCCCTCCTACTTGCAGCAACACCCCCACCACCACGAACTGGAGCAACAGCAGCAGCAGCAACAACTCGAGATGAAACCGGACCCCCTGTATCTCCGTATCCCCGCACTGGAGGAAGGGCCTCATCAGGTGGAGATGAAGGCCGAACCGCCACCCCCTTGCTCCTACACTCGCCTCCAACCCCACGATCCCCGGGGGGACGCTCTTGCAATCGACCCCGCCTACTGCGGCGCCCCGGGATCCATGGAGCAACCCTTCCAGCCAGAGGAGATCTTCCAACTGGATGCCCCGCTCCGACCCTTCGCTCTTCCTCCCGTACCTCACCAGCCCGTTCAGCAGCAGCACCAACAGCCGCAGCCGCACCTGCACCATCCCTCGGGGGAGGACGTGCCTCCCTCGCCACCCCTACTCTTGGACTTGGGCTCCGGCAGCACCGTGACGCAGAGGCATCCCTTGAACAACAGACACCACCACCACCAGCAACAACAACAGCACCAGGCGGAGGCTCAGGGCCCCTTCGACCCGGGTCGGCAGCAACAGAATCCCCTGGAGGCGACCGAGTGGGGAGGGAGTTACTGCGGGGGTCTGGAGCCAACGGCTAGGGCATGGCAGGTGACCAACAGCGGCAGCGGGGTCGGCGGTGGCTACGGCCCCATCGTGCAGCAGCATCCTCCTCAGGCACAGGACGGGGTCGTCTGCGGCGGGACAGGGCAGAGTGGAGAGGTGGAGGAGTTCCTGATGGGCAGTTTGCAAGGCGGCAACTTAGCAGACGAGCTCATGCTCTGCGCCGGTCTCCTTGATTCATTGCCTCGGGGCAACAGTCCCCAGATGTGTGGCAACAACATCTCGTCCGACGCCTACCAACAACACTACCTCCCTCACTGAGGGATCCTCGGCGTGTCCGCGAAGGAACTGTTGTTCAACTTGAATGAAGAATCCTCTTGATATGCTGTCTGCCTCAACTGTAAAATTATGTTATTTTCTCCTGCACGCCGGCTGGACGAAAGACTAAAAGAAATGAAGGTGGGAAGATGCAATGATTTACTTAATGGGTGAAAGTGTGTGTGGAGAAAATGTGTAAATACAATATCTCAAGGAACTGGAGCACATGATCTCTGTATGATATATGAAGTGTTATTAATTGTTACCATAAACGAAAGATAAATATAACTTAAAAGTGCAGAATGGGTTGGAAGGTTCAACAACGATTTGTGAGCCGTGTTGCAATCCATGAAGCAGCTTTTTGCTTATACCAATCGTTCACAAAATGTTACCTGTTTTGTTATTCCAATAACAATATAAGCTTATTCAAATCACCGACCTGTTCAAATGATTCTGCGACCAAAAATAATTTTTAAGGGAGAATATTTATACCACATCTGCACGTCACTCAACCCACCACTGTGTCATTGTTCTTCAGAAAAATGCTTTGATGAACAATGCAAACCCCCAACATGAAAGGTCGCTCATATTCTTCCACGGCATTTTTTTAATTAGCGCTTACTCTTACGCTCCGTGGACTTACCATTTTATAGTCAGTGAATCCCACATGCCAATGAGAACACACTGCACGAGTCATTGACGGTTGTGCTGAGCTGTTGAAGCATCGCGGCACGGAGCTAATGCCTTTTTGACCATCCGCGCAGTGCCCCAATGTCACGGTAAGGTACCATTACCTTGACAACAAAATGCAATTTACGCGAATACTCTTCCAACTCTGTGATGATTGTACTCTCTCTCTTTAATCAGTACAGGCTATAAAAACCGTGAATTAAAGGATTTTGCATATTTCCTTGCATGGTACCCGCAACATTACTTATTGCCACATTTTTGTTCTTCAATTTGAGCAAGCGCTTTTCATTCATAAATTACAACATTCTGGAGGTACTTCAGCAGCATCGGGACGTCCTTAGTAACTTCCTTTAACATGCTTTCAGGAAAATATTTTCGAAGCGATGAAGCAAGGTGAAAATTGATATTATTGGTTAATTATTCATTTCCTCAACAAGCCGCAGAGTTCTCCAAACGCTTCAAGTTCCCTTCACTACCTACTTTAAATAAGAACGTTTTTCCTGGGCTAAACCTTTCCAGTTAGCTAACACTTCATCTCCTGATGCCAAAACAACCAATCATCTATAATGCACGCCTTTTAGTTTTCCTTACCTCTCACCCAAATATCTCCCTTCCATACTTCGCCCCAATATCCTCTTCTCCTTCCCACTTATCCTCCCATCAGTTACTCATACTCTGATGAAGGCAGCTGGAACCAACGAAATATTAAGCAACAAGCATGTTTTTCTTCTTATAAGCTCTCATATTTGAATTTTTTCATACATACGTATATATGGATAGGGTCATGGTAGTCCAGGGGTAGACGTTGGCATTGGACTACTGACCAGAGAGCCTGGGTAAGATTCCCTAGTTCTGTTCCACCTAAGCTTTGTAATTTTTTGGGTACGAGGCCTTCCTGGGAAACCATAATCAGCACAGGTAAAGGAATTGGCCCTCCTATCCTGATGTGCGAATTTCACATGCCATATAGGGTTTAGCATTGGGTGAACTCTACCAAACCAACCTTTGGGTTGATTACTGTGTCTATGGTTTACATATATTTGTGTATATATATATCGATGATGCGGAAGTACTCACGAGAGCAATATAACTTTTGGACGGCACAATAGAACACAGAATAAAACAGATAACACTGTGTTATGTTTTATTCTGTGTTCTATTGTGCCGTCCAAAAGTTATATATATATATATATATTTTTATGCATATTTGTATTTACTTATTTTAGCAGGTCATGGTATTCATAGGGTAGAGCTTTGAACTACTGACCGGATGGCCCGGGTTCGATTTCCGGGCACGTATCTCTAGGCACCCTCAGCTCCACCCAAACTACATGACTTATCGGGTACCAGATGTTCACAAGAAATCATACCGGGCACAGAGAAAGGAATTACCCTCGCCTCCCGCTCTGATGTGTGAATTTCACATGCCATGCCATCAGGCTTAGTACTGGGTGAAACCTACCATCACCAACCAAACCTTTTGGTTGATCACTGTTTGTTTTTTTTTAATTATTTTTTTAAAAACAAGTTCCAGAGGTAATAGCACTACATTAACATGAATTATTGATACTGAAACTTAAAAATAGTAATTCCCTAGACTATTGCAGAATGGTCAGTGTCTGAATATTAGGCTTGCATTTTCTGAATACAAAATTTTGCTAGCAAATAATATCTAGGTTATTACAGAGAAAATTATTTAAACCCAAGATATCCCTTCAACAAGGACAGAAAAAATCATTCAATAGAAAGAGACAAACTTTGGTGAATAATAACCAACCCATTTTATTCACTACGTATCCATATTTTTGGCCTGGTCTGTCACAGAAAGCCATTCAAGTCCAATTTACACTATTGAGTTTGAAACATGTAATTGGCTGACATGTGAAGTCTACAAATCTATATAATGCCTTTCGCTATTATAAAAAATTATCAGAGAAGCACACTTTCTAAGTCCATGGTTCAATCCTTTTGAATTATATGGTTGTCGTAAGACAAAAAATTCACCATTTACTCATTTCTATGACCCTAACAATGTATTATTTCTGGGAGTACTTTCAATTCGAATTGCTAGAACATTATCATTCATCAATTCAATCAGTTAGCGATTATTATTTACCAAAAAGAGCAAAAAATTAAATCTACAGAAATAATACTGGTGGAAAAATTTAGTTACAAATTGTTATTAATTGAAATGGATATTGCAAGCAGAACAACTACAACATGAAAGCATTCTCCTGCGGAAAAATATCTAGTAACAGCTAATATAAATAAATAAAAATTATAAATACAGGAAATAAAGTAACATTTCATGAAAAATATTTCTCTTAAGCATGTAACACCATGGAAATGAGGAATGAATAATAATACCAGCATAACAGATTTAAAGAAATGGAATTTTACATAAAATAAGTGTGACAAACTGAAAATTGATGGCAAAAATCACAAACAAAAGAAACCATAAAAAAATGCCCATTATGTATATCTATACTCAGAAGAAGCAATATTTGGTATTCCCTTGCCTATGCATTTCTACTAAGTGAATCAATTATCATAATTTCCTCCAATACAACATAATTTCACGTTATTGAGTGGAGTAATGACTCCAGGGTATGAAATTAAAATTTTATCACATAACCTACATCACTGAGTGGATTTTCGGCTTAATTTTTTCAGCCACATTGATATTTATCAAAAACACACATCTAAGCCATGATATGAAATATACTTTGCTCATAATTTTTTCCTCTATCCTTTTATGAATCA